>JAGKQL010002583.1:7633-32312 GCA_018398635.1 Cyprinodon brontotheroides | reverse complement strand
ACCCCAGTTGGTGGTAGGGGTGGCGAGGCTTATAAATTACGGACCGTTAATTTCCAACGTCATACTGCCCAGTGAATCCAGCATGAAATGACGGCGAGAGCGACACAGAGACTGATTAGTTTTGAAAACCGAATGGGGCAAAGCGAGGGAGCCAGGGGTCATGGGGAGAGGAGACACGGGATGAAACAGGTAAAACTGATCAACTATCTATCGAGAATTTAAATCATAATGAAAGCACAATGTTGCTAGCATAGCTGCAATGCTGATTTTGAGATGATAAAAATCAGGTTGCAGAACGTTATTTCTCTAACTATGATGTTAGTTAGGCCTGACGTCTCAGGCTCATAAAGACATATTTGCGGTCAACTTTGACAGAACAGAGACTATCAAGTTTGGTTGTACTCAGCATTGAATCAAAACGCACAAAGGCATTGGATCTAAATAAATTTGTGAAGCGTTTTGCTGAGCAACATGGAAATCGCCGCATTCAGCTGTTATAGTCATGTCAACTTTATGTTATGCTCTCTGGTGAGCCTTTACAGGGCTGTTACATTTAGTTTTGGCACCTGAGAAAATCTGATATTTCCTTTAATTAAACCAAAAGGGTTAAAAGTAAATTTAAAAATGTGATACTGGTGTAAATCCTGCTTAATTTCAAGCAGTGTTATTGATTCTTTTTTTTTTTGTATTTATAGTATGAAACTATCCAGAAATGACCCATATGAACCTACTCACAAAATGTTTGTACTTTTTCAGACTGGAGGCAAAATACATTTTTTTGTTGCTTCTTTTCAGATTTGTGGAGATTTTGATGTAACATACAGTACCTGCCTTTTTGTTGATTTGTTGATACAGCAGCTCTATCTACAGCATATTGACATGCATGAAATGTCCCTTTCATGTTGCCGTAACTGCTGTATGACAAGTTACTGAGGAACAAATGTGGTAAATGTGTGTTCAGAGTAAACAATACATGGATGTCTGGTACCTTGTTTGGGTGCCTTGACCCATTTATTTCTACTGTGTAGTTATGCTCACTTTAGTACAGCTCAGTCCATAGATCTATGATGGGTAAGTTTTTCTTTCTATAGTTTCTTCTTGTGCAAATGCTGCAAAGCTGCCTCTCTGACAGTCAATCTCACACATCTGTGACTCAGCACCAGTGTCTTACCTTAATACCTTTCCTGTGATAATGCCCCTCTAGAAGTAGTGTTATCATTCTTCTATCTCCTATTAAGTGAGATCACATTGTACGATGTATTTCTAATATGAACTGTTTCACATAAAACACTTACTGTATATACTTTTCTCACCAAACTGTGATAACTGTGGTTAAATTCAGTGTAAACAAATGCCATATGTTGCCACCCCTCAAAAATTCCTGCCCCCCTCTCGCCACCCGATAAATATTTTTCTAGATCCGCCCCTGCCCCAGCTTTGACCAGTAATGACTTCATTTGATTCTTAATAAATAGGAATGCTTCTAATAAGATAAAATCATTTGCATCCTTCCAAATATAACTAATTTATTAATATAACTGGTTTTATCAAAATTATTCTAACTAAACCTTTAATTTATATGTTAGATCTGGTCCCAACGGAATTATCCTAATTCCTTTGATGTCCTACCCAGTATTATATATGATTAATCTATCCTAAGGAGTGAAGGTGGCTCACGAGGTGGAGAGTTGCTGATGTGAGCCCGTGCTCTGTCTTTGTTCTCCAGCTACCATTCGGTTTAGACATATGGCAGGTCCCACCAAGTCTGGTTCCTATGGAAGCTTATTGCATTCACCAAAGAAAAATAAATCAGACAGTTTATCTCATAATTACAAGACCAGTATAAGCTGTCATATTTTTTTTCTTTTGTGAATGCAATACGCTTCCATAGGTTCCTCTGGTTAAAGGGGAGTTTATATTCTTACTATTGCTACATACATGCTTGGTATGAGGGATTGATGCAAAGTCAATTGCTCAATACAAGTAGCTGTCCACTGCCACTACACAAATTCTGCTACTCAATTAGTTTATTTAATCTGCTGCGTTTCCTGAAATAATTGGGCCAGATCATGACATAACCATGATAAAATTAAAAAGAGTTTACCCTTCCCCTTCACTCATTTAATTCAATTCAGTTTATTGTAAGTATCTATCTATCTATCTATCTATCTATCTATCTATCTATCTATCTATCTATCTATCTATCTATCTATCTATCTATCTATCTATCTATCTATCTATCTATCTATCTATCTATCTATCTATCTATCTATCTCATCTATCTATCTATTACTATCTCATGAGTTATTATCTATTTTTTTTTTTTTGTTTTTTTTACAGAGTGGCGGAAACGGGCTTCCATACAGAAACAACAGTTTTCTGTGTCAAAATTAAATTATTTGCTTAGAAATTCGTTAGCAGGATAAACGTTGTCTCCCTCTAGTGGTAGCTTGTGTAATTACAACTACTCAGCTGATTCCAGTGTTTTAGAATCCCAATTGTGTAGTGTTCTCTTCGGCGCCATCTGGTGGCGTAGGTGTGTCACTGCAACCACTGTTTGAAATTCCCAGGCGAAGGCACCCTGTCTCCCCCTGGTGGTTGCTTCTGAAATTGCAGCTGAATAGTGTAATGCTACCTTCACACCGGACGCAGCAGGCGCAGCAGAACAGCGAGTTTACATGCAAAGTCAATGGTTAACGCGCGTCAAGGTGCAGCAAAACTCTGTTAATTATTTTAAATTGAATTTCCTTTCATTTTTGGAGGTATGATAGGAATTTAGTTCTGATCATCTTTTTTCTTCTACACAGAAATCTTTGAGAATATATTCTCTCTTTATATGGTTGAAAGATGAACAATATGTCAAATAACACCTCAAAAATGTATTGTTACATCGAGTGCTGAAAAAATTTACATTGCCTATAAAAAATTGTTTGAGCTCTGGAGAAATATCAGAAAATGTTATATCTTGTCTAACCATAGCCTGAAGAGGTAAAGGGAATGTTTTTAAGATCTGATTATATTTACCCACATTATACTGAATTTGATACTTTTTACAAAACTCCTGATGAAGTAATAGGTTACCTCTATTGTCAATGAAATGAGAAACAGCCCATGTTCGTTTTTTATACCATTCGTTCATAAATATGGATTTTTTATTACTCAGAACGTATCTATTGTTCCAGACAGGGGTGTTATGTGGTGTAAAGTTATGACTAAAGACTAATTTCCAATAGAGGAGAACCTGCTTATAAAAATCTGATAATTTAAGTGGTAATTTATTTATCTCAAAATCAAATTGTAAAAGAAATTGGGTTCCACTTATTTTTTTGAACACTAAATTGGGTATATATGACCAAACTGAGAGATTATTAGATACTATATATTTCAACCATTTAAGTTTTAATACTGCATTCATAATCTCAAAATCTATGGCATTTCCCCCACCATCTTCATACGTTTTAATCATGTAATTTTTACTTATGTAATAATTTCCATTCTTCCAAATAAAGTTAAAACTTAGTTTATTAATAGCTTTTATCATTTTGTTTGATATCGGAAGTGTGTAAGCTGGGTAAATAAATCGAGAAAGACTCTCCATTTTCGTTAATAAAATCCTACCAAAAAGAGAGACGTCTCTCTGTAACCATTGATTAAGAATCAGTTTACATTTTTCAATATTGTTCCAAATGTTAATGTTATCGGAAGATGTCCTGTTTCTTGTAATGACAATTCCCAAGTATTTCACCTCCTTTTTAATATTAGCCGATCACAGCTAGTAAGGCACCTCTGTCTGTTTGCCGCCGCCATGTTGCCTCTGGTCGAAATGAAGAAAAAAAAGTTTGCCGCCCGGCCGCTTCTTCTGGATCAAACCAAGAGCCTTGGCAGACAGGGGTGCCGTAGCTGTGATCGGCTCAGTTGTTTGTACTCCAGTCTGATAAGAGGAAAAACTCTAATAATAGTCTGTCTTGTTGGTAGCTAACTGACGTTTTGTAATTCTATCTGGTTTAAAAAAAAAAATTCCTCATTCAGCCGGGAACAGCACTGAGCGCATCCGTTGTGTCACGTGAGCAAATGAGCTAATTTCATTGGCTAGAAGCTGCTCGACTCTATCGAGTGTAGATTGCTTTGGCTTGAGTTCACCAAAAGGATCGATACTTTTGCAGCTGAATCTTTTGCAGCTGAATTTTTGCAGCTGAATCTTTTGCAGCTGAATCTTTTGCAGGTGAATTTTTGGAGCTGAATTTTTTGCAGGTGAATTTTTGCAGCTGAATCTTTTGCAGGTGAATTTTTGCAGCTGAATCTTTTGCAGGTGAATTTTTGGAGCTGAATTTTTTGCAGGTGAATTTTTGCAGCTGAATTTTTTGCAGCTGAATTTTTACCAGATAAAAATTGAGTGTAAGGAGTTCAATGTCTAAAAAAATTCAGTGTTTAAAATTCGGTGTTAGAAAAATTCAGTGTTTAAAATTTGTTGTTAAAAAAATTCAGTGTTTAAAATTCGATGTTTAAAGAAAGGCAGATTCCAATGAGACTGTTTTTATTCCATATTAAAGTCACATCAAGGTGGTCAGTGTAGGCCACATTGACAGAGACCCCTGAACAAGATTTTTGTCTCTCTCTAGTGGTCGCTTGTGTAATTACAACTACTCAGCTGATTCCAGTGTTTTAGAATCCCAATTGTGTAGTGTTCTCTTTGATGCCATCTGGTGGCGTAGGTGTGTCACTGCAACCACAGTTTGAGTCCTGCACGGGTCGAGTTTTACCAACCCGCACCCGCCCGAACCCGTTAGGATGTGTCGTGGGAAAAAAGTATTCAACTATTCATCCTAGTTAAATAAGCGGAGATCGATGGATTTCACTCCGGTCGAGCACATTTTATTAATCATCTTTGCAAAGAACAGTCATCATGGCACAGCATTCTGCTCTGTTCTGCTCTGGGCAGGGTTTTGTGTTCCCCCCTAGACAACAATGCGAAAGCAGTCAGAGTCATAACAAATTACACACACTTTGCTTGACCCCAGACAGTGCCTGATTAATATAGCACATTTCTGATGTCCGCTTAATAGACACGCGCAAAAAAATCACCAACTACCACGCCCGCACCAAAAATATCCGCCAGGCCCGTTTGTTTTATTTATGTATTTTTGGCTACCCGACCCGTTGCAGGACTCTAGGCGAAGGCACCCTTTCTCCCCCTACGCAGAATCCTACAATAACATGATATTTACAGTTGATTTATTAACAAATAAATCAACAAACAAATTTTCAGTAAAAAAGTCAACAGCAATAACTCCAATAACAAAACTATAATTTTTATTCCAAATGTATTTATTAAAAATGCTTAACAATTCCTGTAATGAATGAAAAGCACAATGAAAGAAATAATGTCTCATCTAAACATCCCTCCCATAACAATAAAATTTAACAATAACTCTCAACTCCCAATAACAGATGATACTCAGCCTCAGCAATGAACAAAATAATGTCTGTTCTGTAGGCTATTGGAAAAATAAATTAACAAATGAGCTGATACAAAAAATACCTCTTCTGTAGCAAAAAATTATTCAAAATGTACCAAAAGCGAACAAACATATCAATAGACTATCTTTACTTTCGAAGTCCAGGTGCTTTTCATTCCTTGCACCTCCATTGGACACCGAGACATATATGCACAAGGCCTCCCATTTGTCTCGACCCGGTCTGAAAGCGGGGAAACTCTTTTGTAAATCGTCGGTAAACATACATTTGCTCTTTTGCATGTTGTTGGCGAACTGACAGCCACGCTATCTATATTCTGATTAAGAACAGGGCTGCCCGCACATAGGCGGATCTACTGGTGTGGCATAGGGTGGCAAATGCCACCGTAAATGACAGCCTTGCCACCCCTGCTGCCACCCCCCGATGTTAGTTAGGCCTGACGTCTAAGGCTCATAAAGGCATATTTGCGGTCAACTTTGACAGAAAAGAGACTGTAAAGTTTGGTTGAACTCAAATCAAAACGCACAAAGGCATTGGATCTAAATAAATTTGTGAAGCGTTTTGCTGAGCAACATGGAAATCGCTGCATTCAGCTGTTATAGTCATGTCAACTTTATGTTATGCTCTCTGGTGAGCCTTTACAGGGCTGTTACATTTAGTTTTGGCACCAGAGAAAATCTGATATTTCCTTTAATTAAACCTGACTCCGTTAAAAGTAAATTGCTAAAAATGCTTCGCATATCCATCTGGTAACCTCCTGCTTAATTTCAATTTGGGTTATTGCGAAAACTTTTTTTAGCTGATTGGCCTATTTATAGACGCATGAAACTAAAACCAGAAAAGACCAACAGCATCAGAATTATGTATCGTCACTTTATGACAGAGCTGCATGCAATTTAAGAGGATCCAATTGATAGATCAAACTCTTGCCGAAACCAGACGGGAGAAGAGCAAAAAACTTTTCCTCTGAGAAATGCCTCCAAGAGCAGTGTTATGACTCTTTTCCAGTGAAGAAATACTCTGTAATTCGAGTAAAAACTTGCTGAGATACAGCCACGCGTAGCGTTAGCGCTGGTTTCATCGGCTGAAGCCGCCTTATGTTCTTTAGACTGAACTGTGGAGCTCTCTGTTGGATGCAGGTCACACCTCAACCCTGCTTCAACATATTACCAACGCTGCTGAGAGATGTTCTTTGGTGAACGGCTCCAAATTTTGAGCTTTAACAACGGAGAGTCTCCAGACTGATCTGGGAGTGAAACCTTGAAAGCTCGCAAGATCAGGATGGTCTCACGAGGCTAATATTTCCTTTAATAAAACCAAAAAGTGTTAAAAGTAAAGTTAAAAATGTAATACTGGTGTAAATCCTGCTTTATATTTTTGTATTTATAGTATGAAACTATCCAGAAATGACCCATATGAACCTACTCACAAAATGTTTGTACTTTTTCAGACTGGAAGCAAAATTTATTTTTTTGTTGCTTCTTTTCAGATTTGTGGAGATTTTGATGTAACATACAGTACCTGCCTTTTTGTTGATTTGTTGATACAGCAGCTCTATCTACAGCATATTTACATGCATGAAATGTCCCTTTCATGTTGCCTTAACTGCTGTATGACAAGTTACTGAGGAACAAATGGGGTAAATGTGTGTTCAGAGTAACCAATACATAGATGTCCAGTACCTTGTTTGGGTGCCTTGACCCTTTTATTTCTACTGTGTATTTATGCTCACTTTAGTACAGCTCAGTCCATAGATCTCTGATGGGTAACTTTTTCTTTTTTATAGTTTCTTCTCTGACAGTCAATCTCACACATCTGTGACTCAGCGCCTGTGTCTTACCTTAATACCTTTCCTGTGATAATGCCCCTCTAGAAGTAGTGTTATCATTCTTCTATCTCCTATTAAGTGAGATCACATTGTACGATGTATTTCACTAATATGAACTGTTTCACATGAAACACTTACTCTACATACTATTCTCACCAAACTGTGATAACTGTGATTAAATTCAGTGTAAACAAATGCCACATGTTGCCACCCCTCAAAAATTCCTGCCCCCTCTCACCACCCCATAAATATTTTTCTAGATCCGCCCCTGCCCAGAGGGCTGTGTAGGCTAATATATTAGTGGTTAGAGTAGTGTGCTTGTGCTCTGAGAAGGTTGCAATACCCGGTTTGATCCTCACAGCCTACATTCTGTGCTGTGCTTCAAGTGCTACAAGTTTGGTGGCACTGCAATGATCTAAAGTGTAATAATAGGGCTTGGTCGTCATGACGTAAGCACTTTGCGTCGCCGCCATCTTGAATGCCTCTTTTACCGCTGCTCATACTACTGCCTATGACTACCGCGTACTGTACTCCCTCTCAGCCATGTTTTAATTTGATTAATTTCACCTTAACTTGATTTCAACCATGGTAAACCGTTGCTGTATTGTGGGCTGTAACAGCGCAACACATGATCGCCATGGGAACAACATAGAAAATGGGTTAACTTTCCACCGCTTTCCTGCCTGGAGGCGCAACCACGGAGACCAAGTGTCAGAGATAAAGAGTCGTCGGCTAGCTTGGATGCTCCTGATCCCATCCATTCGTGAACTGCACATGAGACTCCAAGGACTTGTAGCTTGGGAACTGTTTTGAAGTATAGGCGCTCACTCATCGGTGCTCCACTCATTGTTTGGAAATTCATATGGATCCAAATTATTAATAATGCTGATTTTGTCAACATACCAGTCCCCTGCTTCTCTATTTAATGTGTCCCAGTAAATTCCAGATCCTTTTCGGGAATTTAACATCTTTTTTCTCTTTACTTCTATGTCTCTTCTTTCAACAACAACGTTGTATTAGGGGTGACCAAACGCGTCCGTATTTTCCGGGACATATCCGTGGATTTCACGCCCCTGTCCCGGCGCCCCGGTTTTTTAGAAAGTGAGGAAATGTCCTGATTTCACTGCGCCACGACGCTCGGTGTGACGTAATCCCTGAGCTGCTTCGTCAGTGCAGGCAGCCCTGCTCTTAATCAGAGGCTCTGTTCAAAAACCTGGGCTGCATCCTCCAAGGACGCGGTCTACCTAGACTGGATCGCTTCGAAGTCCTTTTGAAAATAAGGAGGCCGGAAGAGTTCTGTCTGTAAATTCGAACAGGTCCTCCCTTCGCGGTTTTTACCGCCCGTATGCTCTGTTGCTTAGCAAAATCCGTGAGAGTTGACACACAAAGCAGGAAAAAGAATGAATACGAGGTTTTCAAAACTGTTTGTTTATTGATTTATTTATTTAAAAGAAAAATTAAAGTGAACAAGACTACACTCTAAGAATCCAGGGGTAGGGGGCGGGTTCCGCTCCATTTTATACTATTCACCAACAAAAAAAGCGGCTGGCACTTAGGAGAGAGGTGGATTACATTATCAAATTCATTTCATGTGTATCTCATCTCATGTCATTCATATCACATTAATTGGATTCGAAAATAATGCTTTTCTGAGGAATTTCCAAAGCCTAGATGACAAATGGCACCTCTATTTTATTATCAGAATAAGTATAAAATGAGCAATAATTACACTCTAGATCACTGTAGTGCCTCCAGGATACACAGATAACTTTATCTGGATCATACTACAACTCTTACTTTGGGAAGATTGGCCAATATGTATTTATGGAGATTTATTTTTTGTTAGTATAAGCATGGAATAGTCAATAATTACAATATATATCATTGTAGTTCCACAAAACTTGTAGCACACATAGATAACCTAATCAAGTTCAGACTACAACTCTTACCTTTGGAAAATTTGCTAAACTCTATTTTTTTTTCTGATTTTTCACTGTTATTGTAAGCATATAAAGCCAATAATTACTTATGACTTAGATTTATTTTGTCATTTTGTATAAACAAGTATGAACAAAAAGAAATTTCATTTAGATCAGCTCTAGAGAATTCCATATTTTAAAGTGCAGCTTTGAAAACAATAATACATTTTTAAAAATAGTAATATAAACATATGACTGTATATTTACAGTTCTAACATTCTTTTCTTTCTTACTTTGGTAAGATAGGCCAAACTGTATTTTTAGAGAGTTATTCATTGTTATTATAAGCATATAATAACCAATAATTGCACTATAGACATATATTTTTTTTTCTTTTTTCTATTGTTTTTTTGTTGTTGTCTTTTTTAAGGTGCATATTAAAAGCTGTGGCCTTTATTTAGGCCAGAAAACATTTTCAAGCTGGAGGCCTGTGTTTGTCTAATAGCCTCTGTAGGGAGGAAATCTTCTGTTTGCCTGCAGGCCTCTGTTAGGATGATGGTTTCCATGTGTGGGGAAGCCTTGGTTCATGTACAGCCCTGCGTCTCGATGGTGGCTTGTATGCAGATGATGGCCAGCATTTATGTAGACGCTTGGGTTTGCGTTGAAGCCTCCGTTTGTATTCTGTCTCCTGTTTTCATGGTGGGGGCCTCTAACTGTGGAACCACATCTGTTTCTTTGGGGCCTGTTTTGCATGGGTGCCTCTTTTTGACTGGAAGCTTCAGTTTTCATGGACTCCTCTGTTTGTGAGGAAGCTTCATGATGTTCTTTTTTCAAAGGAAGTTTCAACTCTGCTGTCAATTGTGAGACTTGACTCTTGAGAGATTTGATCAGTTCCTCCTGTTCCTTGTGTTTGGAGTCATTTTCAGTTTTAGTCTTCAGCTGTTCCTCATATTTGAGCCTCAGCTCTCGTTCTTCTACAAAAGCCTCTGCCAGCCTCCCTTCTCTACTGGCGTTTTTCTCAGCCTGCCTCTTAAGGAAGGCAAGCTCATGCAGGACACTGACGCACACTGTAACTGTAGGAATGCGTGGTAACTTTGACGCACGTGTAGGCTGGGTTACATTGAATGTTTCCTGCTTCTCCTCTTTCTCTTCACTTTTGAGTCTCATGCGACGTTCACTTTCTAAACTTTTTTCCAGTTCTGCGATTTGTTTCATCTGAGTTTTGCAGTCCACCTGAAACTCGATTCTTTGTTCTCTTTCCTCATGCAGATCACAAGTCCTCTCGTGCAGCTCTTTTTTTAGAGCAGTAACCTGCTGAGTGAGATCGTTGATATGTTTGATAGCCTCTTCGATGCACATCGAGCGAGGGATCATTGTAACCGCTGATGCATGGCGGGGCATCCTCTTGCTTTGATAGAACTTGGGGCGGTCAACATCAGTTTTTCTGTTGGTCCTGGTGTGCCATGGCTTTCTCCTGTTTTTATCTGGTTTGGAAGACACATAATGAACTGGGTTATCAAAATGTGGCCAAACTGCATGTTTGTATTGACTGGGGTTGTCAAAAGTATCAATACTCAAAAAGTATCGATACTGAAAAGTTGTATCTGGATACAATTTTCATTTTCAAAAGTATCGATACAGTGCTACCACCAGTGGCACCTAAACAGTCATTCATCTAAAGTGCAGAATAGAGGAAAAATGCACTTTCAGAACACTGTGTGATTGAATAATTTTGTGCACTTTTCGGTTTCAGACTTTTTTCTGTAACAGGTGCAGCTGCTGAGAATGATTTTTGTTTTTTAACTGGTTTGGCTAGTGTCATTGTTATGTGTGCAAAGCATAGCCAAGGAAGGAACACTTCATTTTAATTTTGTAAGTTTTTATCAAGCTTGCTTAATATTGTGCACAGCATACAACCTCAAATGTTGTTTATTGTATTTATTTATCTATTTATTGTATTTTGTTTATTAATGAGAAAATTTCTGTTGAATTTTGGAGTCTTTGTTTTTATCCTTGTGGTATCGAAAATGACATTGAGTATCGAATGTTTTACTTAGTATCGGTATCGAGGTTGAAAAGTTTAGTAGCGTTGAAAACCCTAGTATTGACCCATAAAACACTTACCATGATGGTGTGAGTACGGTGCCTCAGAAGAAAGACTGGGGTGAGTCTTTGGTTCTTCTAACCTTGGAGATGGCTGACATGCTTGCTGGACCTCGTCTGAGTCGAGAGACGTAGAGTCAGCAGCGAGAGATGATTTCAGCTGAACCTCCGCTAAGGGGGGAGCCTCAATGGTAGCAGAAGAAACCGCTTCCCCTTGGATCTCTGGACCATCTTCTGCTTGGCTGAGATGCAGCTCGCTGGTGACAGAGCTGTCATCTTCAGTTGGGAAAATAATGGCATCATATTCGACCTGGATGGGAAGGTCAACCATGTCTTCCCATGAAAGTTTAGCTGGAGAGGTTTCATTTCCACAAACAAACTGTTTTTGCTCCATGGCTGACTTTCTATCAATCAGAATATCTATCTAGCTATCATTTTTTCTATCTTGTTTGAGAAAATACTCAAGCATAATATCTGTTGGGATCTGGGGGTCTGTCCACTTTCTCCACCAGAGGGCGTACGAGATCTCCTGGAGCTCACCACCTGTCTCTCATCTCTGCTCATCAGGAGATCCGTATTTAAGGAGGCGGAGGGCTTCACTCCAGTGCCAGAGTGTTTGCCAGTAACGATTGAACCTGCCTGAGACCTGAAACTCTGGAGAGTTTCTCTGTCGGTAATCTGCCTGTCAGTTCTCAGAAGTTCTCTGGAGAACAGTTCCTGCCAAAGATCTGCCTGCCCGCTCTCAGAAGATTACCGGAAACTCAATCAGTGATCTGCCTGCACTCAGTATAGCTCTGCCTCCGCCTCTGCCCTCTGCCTGCCGTCAGCCTCTGGACCCTCAAGGTTCCCCCCTCTGCAGCTCTGCTCTACTCAAGAACAGGTGCAGATCTGAAATCACTCTACCTGCAAAATTCTCCAGTCTCTGGAGGCCGGCTGAGGGGCCGGAGGCAAGGCAGAGTCTCTGAGGAAGGAGGACCTCAGGAGGAGGCCGGCGACGACGCGGACCTCAGGAGGGAGGTCGGCAACGACGCCGGGACCTCAAGAGGAGGCCAGCGACACCGCCGTCTCTGACGCTGCAGCAGCCGCCTCTGAGGGGGACACGAGGAGCGCCCACTGAGGGCTCTTGGAGGCTTAGAGCGCCCCTCTGAGGGCTCTTAGAGAAAAACAACAGAAACAAGATCGTTTCAGTTTTAGGATTTGACCAATTAGATGAGCCCTTGAATGATGTATTACCTACTGTCAATTAAGTTGAAAAAAATTTAACAAGTCAAGAAAAAAAGGTAAAAAGCTCATTGAAAAGTTAACAATTATATTTAGGTTTAACTAAAAAATGTAAGTGCCAGTATCAGCATTAATGCCTCTAAGGTTATGTTGTAGCAAATAAAATGTTTTTCTTTCACAAACAAAAAAAAGAAAACAGGAGAGTCTTAATTCTAAAACTTTCACTATTGAATCGAGGTTTAATGTTGAATCTATGACCACAGAGAAACTACAACTCTGATTTGAGAGCTCATCTGAACAACCTGGCCACATGTCAACAACAAACGCTTTAATACAATTAATTAACTATAAATAATATCTGTTTCTCACATAAGGGACATTAAGGTAAGATTCTACAAAGTCTGTGTGCTGGGTACTGAGTTTTTCAAGTGGCTGATGTGACACACTGATGTGTATTCACATTATTATATCTTTGATTTTAAGAGAAAGACTGATTTTGGGTAATAGTTTGTTTGAGTTGTAGTTGCACACACACACCAGAAGGTGGCTCAATACTCCATGAGACGCCATAGTGAGGCCATAGGCTCTGCTTCTTCAAAACGGCAGAAGCGAAGCATTGAGAAACTTCACCCGTCGCTTGTCTCATTTGTTCTCCTGTTTTACAGGTTAGTAAAAGAGCATAAACCTCATGAAATGGTTCAAAGTTTACTTTTGTGAAACACAGCTAAATGTGATTTTATAATTCAGTCGGTAAACGCTGCATTTTTGTTGAGTTTCGGGTATGTGGAAAGATGTGAAAAAAAACCCAAGTAACGGCAAAGCTGCTGGTGCCATTTTGTGAATTTTGTGTTTGCTGTATATTTTATTTAAGGCTCTTTTTTTTTTTTTTTTTAGATAAATATGGGTTTATTTATTATTAAAAAAATCATTAAGTGAAAGTTGAATACTGAAGCTAAGCCTGCCGATATGCTTGTTTCACCACCATGCAATGTTTGAGCTGTTAAGCTAAACGGAGCTAAAAGTAAAGCTAGTTTAGCTAATTATTTGTTAAAAAGCAACCCAGCTGTGATTGTTAAAAAGGTTTATTGGTTAAAGGGTTTTAAATACAATAAAAAGATAAATAGCGAAAAAGGTATTAAAAACATATAATTGATAATATGTGCATTTTTATTAATGTAAAAGGATGCTTGTGATGAAAGTCAAATGAAAAAAGTTACGGTACAGGAAGGATGATTTATTGCATATTTCACATATGAGAATCACTAGTGATGATTTGTATTTATGATACATGTAATTGTATTAATAAATACGGCAGAAGCGAAGCATGGAGAAACTTCACCCGTCGCTTGTCTCATTTATTCTCCTGTTTTACAGGAACATTAAATCTGCCCATCAGGCCCGAAGCCCGGGTCTGTTACACTGATGGGAACAGAAGAGACCTGCTGGAGTGAAACCTTTGCTGGTACCGCTGCGTTCAAAGGAACCAGACCACAGTCCATTTTCGCCCATCGTGGGACTGCAGATTTTACTCTTAATGGGTCATTTTGCCTTGTAGGTAAGCTGTTTATTACAGTTTTTTATTGTGAAAGGATAAGCAGGAATTGCTGGAGGGTTGAACACAAGGTCAATGGTGGAAAATGGCGAGTTATTGTAAGTGTGGGGCCAAACGTGTTGAGTTACTGTAGAACTGGCCACTTGAATCCTTGTGCCCAGGAACAAGACAGTCTGGGCGTGGAGAGTTAGTAGTTAGATGCTGATTTTTTATCAAAAAGGAACTACATTAACTATTTTGCTGAAGCTTTTATGACAAGCGTTTAAATTGTGTCTTTTTTTTAAGCCGCCGTTTCCGTCCCAAAGCTGTGAGTTTTTTTTCTTTCCTCTCATCTCTGTAGACAGAGGAGTTGGTGATGGGAGTATCTCCACAGCCGACAGACATTCAACTAGTGTTGATTTTAACCCTCTTTTGTCTTTAAAGTGTCAAAAACATTCAACAGGGATTTGTACCATACTAACATGTTAATGTCATATGGATGTTGTTGAAATATGAAGTTTTTTTGTTCAATGGTTATTAAAGGAATAGTACACCCAAAACATGATTAGCCTTCATTTTCTACTCACCCCCATGCTGAACAACACTCTGGAGTACTTTTTGATATCTCAAATGCATCTGGAGATCTGGGAGGCTTCTTGCTGTCTGCTGACATTCAAATAATGGAGGTGCCCAGCGCCCGAGGCAGAAAAAGGTCCATAAAAGTCCACAAAAACGTTTCAATATTCCTCCATACTGCTCGTCCAATGTATTCCAAGTGTCCTGAGTGGGTAGCATCCAGAATTTACTCGAAACGAAGTCATTTACAATGTTTTTAGAGCATAAACAGTAGTGTATAGGATTTCCTGAAAGCGCACATCTTGCGCCGTCCACGACGCTTACGGAAGCCGGCAGACCAAAACCAGCGCGATTCAGCTCGGGCAAAGAACTCATGCTCTTCCTCAACACTGAAGTCCTCAGACATTTTTCTTCGTTGTTTCTTTCTTTGCACAGGTAAACGGCACATTTCTTCTTCTACGCTTGCATTATTGGAAGAGCAGACGCTGAATGCGCACTTTCATCTGGTTTGGTCTGCCGGCTTCCGATAGCGCTAGAGCACGCATGTGCGCTTTCAGGAAATCCTATACACTACTGTTTATGCTCTAAAAAACATTCTAAATGACTTCGCTTTCGAGTAAATTCTGGATGCTACCTACTAGGGCTGGGCGATATAGAAAAAAAGCTTATCGATAAAAAAAAAAATGCATATTGATCGATATCGATAATTATTGAAAAGATTTGAAACCATATTTTATGTGCAGCTCTGCCTGGACTTTTTATAATATTGCTAAATGATTTAATTTTAATAAAAACACAAACACAGACTTCAAATTAAATCTTTATTTAACCAACTTTTTTAACCATAACAGAATTGTTTTAAAGAAAAATAACTTAAGAGACCTGAGTTATGTTATTAAATACTGACAAAGAATAAACTAAAGTGACCAGAAAAGTGACCAAAATAAATATAACAAATAAATAAATGCCCCCCCACCGCCGTTGCCCCCGTTTCCTGCTTTAACCTGAGTTATTACTTTGAAGTTTCTGGCCCCTCAGCATTTTTATCTCAATTGTTAGAGCTACGTGGGAAACTGCCCAGAACTGAAAATATATATATATTTTCCGAAGATTCCTCGGAGGCAGACGGCCGCCTACAATTACACAGGTCGTACTCCTCTACAGTACACAGACTCGTTTCACTCCCGACACATTTCCCAGATGACTGTGGTGTGAGCCGCTGAGATGATAAAAAAAAAACTACAAAAGTTGGTTGTGTTATCAGACTTCGCTCCATAACTTTGGTCCACATTAGGCATCAAAAGGGGTTTACACTTTATTCAGTGGTGCCAAATAATTGATGGATTTTTCGTTTTTGTTCTCTTACAGATGGATATCAGTGATGTGGAACAATTTTGTGAAGGTCAGCAGCATGTGGAAAACAGAGACCTGGATCAGATGAATATCTCTGCGAAATCAGTACATCGCTGTGACCACTGTGGAAAGGGTTTTAAGAGATTGCATCATTTGAAAACACACCTGCTTATCCACACCGGCGAAAAGCCTTTCCTCTGCCATCTGTGTGGGAAGCAATTCTGCACGAAAGGACATTTGAATTACCATCTCGCCATTCACACCGGCGAAAAGCCCTTCGCCTGCCATCAGTGTGGGAAGCAATTCCGCAGGAAAGGAGACTTAAATTCCCATCTACTCATTCACACCGGCGAAAAGCCCTTCGCCTGCCATCAGTGTGGGAAAAGCTTTCGTTGGAGATCTTCTCTGAAAATACATCTACATATCCACACCAGAGTCCCTACATGTGCAGGAGGTGTGGAAAAAGCTTCAGACCATTGAAATCTGTGCAAATTATCTGAGACCAAAGCTTAATTTTAATCTTTAATAAAATTCACTTGCATTCAAAGACTTTTATATTGGTTTCTTTTGCAGCTATAGTTCTGATAAAAACTTTAAAATTTGTACATATTCCACCATTTTTAGCTTCCTTTTAATGGCTTCCTGTTAAATCCAGAATTACAATGACCAGATAATGGAAGACCCAGATTCAACCGGAGCAAGAGAGTTTATTGGAATGAAACTGGCGCTGGTTGGGAGAGATTCACCAGAAGGCAGGTTTACAGAAATACTCGTAATAATCTGGCACTAGTCACTGGTCTGAGAGCTGGTTATACAGTTAGTTAAGAGGGAAAATCTGATGGAGGCTGAGTGGAAACAGGGCAGAGCTGACAGGTGTGTTGAATCCTAAATCAAACCAGCACTCATGCCAGGAATCATGACAAGAATAGAATTCAAAATCCCCCTTCTCACCTATAAAGCCATAAACAACCAAGCTCCAACTTATATTAGAGATCTGATTGTTTCTGGTGTTCCAAACACTCTCTTCTCCAGTGGTTCCTAGAATTTCTTAAAGCAAAATGGGAGGCAAATAATGACCAAAGAGCAATGAAGGTATGGGAGATGGGGAGTGGATGGCAAGGCTCAGAGCATTTGCCAGCTGTGGGGTTTGGACTTCAGATGCTGGAAATAGACCAGGCAGAAGAAATGGCATGATTTTTATCAGGAAAGCCACTGTTGGAAAAAAAAAAAAGAAAGGACATGATTGTCATTAATAGGATGATGCTGTACCATTTCAGATAGAAAAATGCCCCATGCAAGCATAAGGTCAGACCACCCTTTTTAGAGGGTCTGTCTCCTGTAATTGTGGCTTTCACTCTGCTAAGGTAAACTGGTTTAAAATAAAATCTGATGGCTATCAGCTTTTGAATGATCCTTTTATACTTAGTGTCAGGATGCAGCAGGCAGCACTGTGCAGTTTTCTGTTGAAGAAAATGCTCCTCACTAATATTGTTACATAACATCAGCCAGTACTGCTGATTCTGAAGGCCCTGGGCAGATTTGATTGACATAGCAATGCACTAAGGCTGAAATCCGATTGGACAAAACATATAGAGACCACATAAATGTAAAAGAAGCAGCTCAGTAATCAAGAGAAACGTTACAACATTAAGAGAATTAATTGTTTTGAATAAATTAATGGAGCTGGAAAGAAGAAAATTAAAGTTTAGGTTGAGAATATATGTTAGTGTTTCTGATAGATTTAAGGCCAGCAGAGAAGGCTTTGAAGGCCCTCACAGCCCACCACTGTAATTAATAATCACAATTAATGACTCTGGCTTAAAAAGGAACACACAGAAGGATCAGAATGGGATGACTTTCTTCCTGTGTGACCTCTCTGAGTCCTCAGTCATTCTGTTAAACTACCTCAGTCCACCTGTGAATGCTAATTACACACATGGCTTTCGCCTCCTTTCCTATTTCAGTTTCTGATCTTATCATTGTCTGCTGGTTTTTTTTGTTGTTGCGAATATCCGTTTTAAGCTGTAAGTTTACATTTTTGTTATCATCAAACATGTTTCTGGTTTATCTGAATGTGGACGCTTTTGTAAACACACCATGTCAGGATAGATCCATGTAACGGAACCTATTAGAGAATTTTTTTTTATTTTATTTTTTTTTTTTATTACAGTGTCCTGTCTGGCAAGGTGGCAATAAGAATAATTGTCTTGATGCCAAAAGGAGCCCAACAGATTTACTTTTCACAAGTGTAGCAGTATGGCAATTGCCATACTGCTCCACTTGTTTCATGTATATAAATTGCTTTATTATAATTATGCAGGGAGTTTTACAGTTCATATGGACACTGCAATGTAAGTAGAGCAGAAAAACAGAAGAAGAAGGGAAAAAGAAAAAAAAAAAGGACAAAAGATGAAAGAAAGAGGAGATAGGAAGGAGACAATGACAAAACATTTTCAGTCTGCTTCATCACCTGCAATGAGATGAAAAAAAAAAGAACAGCACAAACCAAAAGACATGATACGAGATATACAATAAAGCAAACACCTTGAAACTATCGCTAAAGTAATATTATTAAGTCTGGACATGCACACTGTGTTACCTGAAGATATGAATGTGGGGTTTCTGTTTGGAAGTGGATCTCTAAGTACCTGAAGCCTAGCACCTGTAGTTGTTTGTGAGGGTGAACTTGTGCATGTAAAGTTTATCCATAGAAAAAATGCTCAATAGTGGTTGTGGAGAGCCGGAGAGGCAGTAGAGAATTATTTAAGTCAGTGCTTTGCTTCATATGTTGGCAAATTGTTTTTCTGAGATTTTGGCAGCAGAAATCAACTGTGCAGGTTTTATTCTTATTTCAGCTGTTCTGTCTGATAATATAACCGGGCTCCAATCATGCATCCAGTGTGATCCAGAGTCTGATATTCTTGCATGTAATTTTTTTCAATGCTAAAGCTATGACTTTTATTTGTTTCGAATTGAAATAAACCAGCTCTTTTCTGACATCCATGGTCTGTTTTTGCTCTACATGCATTTTTAAAAAAATAAAGTAATTTTTATTTAAATTCTTTATTTGGCTCTATTTCTTGAACGGACAACATTTCTTAGATCTCATTTCCTGGCGTCACGCCTTACAGTAATGGGCTGAACTATTAGATTGTAAAAAACAAACAAAAAACAAACAAACTGAAAGATGAAAATAAAACGCTGCGTTAGTCATGGAAAAAAACCACACTTACCAAACCCTACCTGTTGTTATAGAATCATATTGGAAGGTATCAGCCAGACTCTGCTAACAAAATGCTCTAAGGTAGCTACAGTAGTGTACAGTTATGCTTTAATCCATGGCCACGACGAAAGCCTGAAGGGAATTTTGGCTATAGAGCCATATACATTGTAACTCCATAGAAGGAGCACATACACCTATCAGCATTTTGGCACAAACACTAATACCAATTGCTTAATGTGGTAAGGTTTGGGTGAAGATTTATGCCTGTTTTGAAGCAACAGAACCATGGAAAAATTAGCTGCTTGTGTTACTTATCCACTTTTTTTTCCTTTTTTTTTTTAAACCAAATCACTGATGATTAGGCTGTTAGAGCAGAGTTCTGGGGTTGGAGGGGAGAAAATGAGCACCAGATGTTGGGTAAAGTAAAGTTTTTTGCTTTGTCACTTCATGTAGTATGCTGCTTTGGGATTTTGTTTTCAATTATGATCTACTCCAGATTTTCATTCTATAAATTGGGGACCACATGTTTTCATTTTCTTTGCTTTAGGATAATTTATAGGAAGTCATTTTCTGTCCTTGTTTGCACCAGTATTAACTTTCCAATAGATGGTAGCATTCCATCAACTTTTAGCATCATCTGGATCACATCCTACTTTATTTTGTGTTTGGAAAACACTGAGCTCCTGCTCTAGGCCAACCCTAAAGTAAAGGCTCTCCTCATGGAGAAGAAAATGGATTTTAGTTCAGAAAAGGGAGGAGAAAACATTTACAAAAAAAAACCCAACACCTGCAGCAGAAAATGTTGGTGGGGTTCAGATAAGCCTTAAAACAGTCTGTAGGAGATTTCCGGTGTAACTGTTATGATCTGAACCTGATTAACGGGTTTGATCAGACATTCACCCCTCCCCAGACATGACTATGATGTTGCATATTTTCTTATCTTCATCTTGATCTTATCTTTATCTTGATTGTCTGCTTTTCTTCATTAAACTCTACACCTCTTCACCATCAGCCTCAACTGCTTCAAAGGACTCCACCCAACCACCCCATTCATCCACCAAACCTCCATCCCTTTAAATCAAGGGCGTAGGTTTGATTTCAACTTTAGTAGGGACACTATTCTTCAGTTTCATTGGTCCTTTGCAAAAATATGCATGCTCTTTTTATGCTTAATGTGAGCTTCAGGGCTCATTTTGTTTAAAGAGAACAGCAGCATTTCTTGCTACATTAATACAAATCTTATAAGTGTTGGGAGCTGGAGAAATTCCACCTTTCTCCAGCAGAGTCCGCCGTGGATCCTCCTGAGTGAGCCTTCTGCACAGCTGCAGCCCATCAGATCATCAGAGGATCCACTACTTAAGCTGTCTTCAGACCTTGCCTCAACGCCGCAGTGTTGATCCAGTTGGTCAGCGCCTAAGCCTAGACTCTCAGTGAATCTTTGTGACTTTTTTTGAATCCAGCCTGGATTCTAACCCTTGTCTCTGTCTTCCAGGAAACCAGTTTCTCCTCTGTGGAGCTCAGGAAGAGCTAACCTGCCGAGCCTACCCTCTGAGCCAAACCTGAAGAACCTCAGTGAACTTCCATGCAGCTCAGGACTAAGAGCTGGAAAACTCAAAGCCAAGGTCTGCTCAGAAATAGAAGTAAGACGCTGAAGCAGCTTGCGGACTCTGCTGATCAACTCCTCTCCAGATCCAACAGAGACCCTCTCAAAGCTATCTACAAGAACCCTCAAGGTACAATCAGTAACAATCAAGAAAGCAAACTCCAAAGTACAACGCTAACTGAACTGTCTCTCACGCAGACTCCGGTGAACCAGTTTCCAGGCCCGAACCAGAACCAGTCATATCAGTGTGCTTGAGACTAAATAAACTTGTTATACTTTTACTCCTGTGTCCGTCTAGTGGTGTTCTGCATAATTGGGTCACTCTCCGTGCACCCATCATGACAATAAGCACTACATACTCTAGATGCTGTTTATCAATATTTAAAGCATAACTGGCTCTGATGAATGTGGAATTAGGACTTTTTCCACTTTGAAAAGGATTGCATTTAAATTTACCTGCTACTAAGACAGTGTCTGTTTAACCAAATATAGTCTATAATATGTGGATTTATCCTGTGTTTTCTTCTGAAGATAGAGAATTGTGCAGAGGTAAACAGAGGTAAAATCTAATTTTGCTTTTTATCTAATATGCTCTCTCTGGATAATGCAAAATAATACATTCATGGGATACAAAATAAATGTATTGTATTTACATGTGCACTGGAACTAGAAGAGGAACTGACACTGAGCATTTAAAATATTAATATTAGAAGTTGTACATCTGGGCTGTGAGTTACCTGTGTAGCTAAAATCATGTATTTTATCTATGGCTGAAACAATTTAATCAAGTATTAACAAATTGGCTTAAATAATCGTGAACTATGTAATTGATTAATCGTTAACTGGAATATAGGGCCACTAAAATGTGCCTTTAGCCGACAGAGCGACCCACTTAGAGCAGGAATTATACCAAGATTGTAAAAAATATGTAAACATTTTGCATTTAAGAAGTCTGTCAATATTCTCCATCCAGAACTCCTCCAAAGGAAACGTTTAAACGTTTCACCTGGTTTCATTTCATAAAAGATCTTCTTTAAGGAGACTTTGGCTATCTGATCAAAAGATAAAATACAAGAAATCTTAACGCTGTTAACTTACATTTCTCAAGTTCCACAAATCAATAAAACTCTCTCCTGCTTCTTTACAGAACTCCAATCAGAAGCTTTTTAGCCTGTTTTAGCGTAGATAATATTTTTTTTATTTGGACTAGTTTCGTAGCCCAATATTAATTTATTTTAGCGTCTTTTTTTCGCGCTCCAAGCACCCGCGCGCGCACACATACAGACTAGAAAACACGCAATCAGAAAGAGAGAAGGCGGAACTTAAGGCAGAATAATCAGAGAGTTGAACCGCGCAGCACAGTTGATGCGCTGCTATGTGAAAGGGACAGGAAAGAGCAGGCAGCTGCAGCTACCAGGCAGAGAAGCTGCAGAGGAAAAGAAGCAGCTGCTGTATAGTAAATTATAAACATGTTGTTTACATCCAATTATTGGTAGGGACAAATAGGTCCTTCCAAAATTTTGGTAGGGACATGTCCCTATGGTCCCTATGCAAACCTACGCCCATGATGTATTGGTTACTCTGAACACACATTTACCCCATTTGTTCCTCAGTAACTTGTCATACAGCAGTTAAGGCAACATGAAAGGACATTTCATGCATGTAGATCTGCTGTAGATAGAGCTGCTGTATCAATAAAATAACAAAATAAGGTGCTGTATGTTACATCAAATCCCTGGGCTCTGAAAAAAAAGCAAACTAATTACTGGCACGGTCGATACAAGCACATTTTGTGAGTAGGGGTTCATACAGGTCATTTCTGGATAGTTTCATACTGTATATACAAAAAAAGAAACAAACAAAATTATTTTTAATGCTTTAACTTTTACTTTTAACACTTTTGGTTTTATTAAGGAAATCAGCTAGCCTCATTGAGGACAAATACGATCCTTTGCAGAAACTCAAAGAGTTCCTCCCAGGAATGAGTGCGGGGCTCTCCGTTAAAGAAAATTTGGAGCCGTTCACCAAAGAACATCCAATCAGCGTTGGCTTTGAGGCGGGTTGAGGTGTGACGCAACGAGAAGCTCCACAGTTCAGTCTAAAGAACATGGCGGCTTCAGCCGATGAAACTAGCGTTAGCGTGGCTATCGAGCAAGTTTTATCGGAATTACAGAGTATTTCTTCACTGGAAAAAGAGCATAACACTGCTCTGGAGGCATTTCTCAGAGGAAAAGTTTTTTTTGCTCTTCTCCCGTCTGGTTTCGGCAAGAGTTTGATCTATCAATTGGATCCTCTTCGTCGTCGCTCTGTTAGTACGTCATATGCTTCGTTGATCTTATTGGTTTATTTGGCCCGTCTATCACCAACATAGGCCAATCAGCTAACCAGTATTTTCGCCCCTTCCCAAAATTACTTCAACGGAAGGTTTCCAGATGGATATGCGGAGCAAATCCAGCAAATCCATCTGGCGGAGTCAGGTTAAAGAAATATCAGATTTTCTCTGGTGCCAAAACTAAATGTAACAGCCCTGTAAAGGCTCACCAGAGAGCATAACATAAAGTTGACATGACTATAACAGCTGAATGCGGCGATTTCCATGTTGCTCAGCAAAACGCTTCACAAATTTATTTAGATCCAATGCCTTTGTGCGTTTTGATTTGAGTTCAACCAAACTTTACAGTCTCTTTTCTGTCAAAGTTGACCGCAAATATGCCTTTATGAGCCTTAGACGCCAGGCCTAACTAACATCAAAAGCAGCAGGGTGGTAAGGCTGTCATTTACGGTGGCATTTGCCACCCTATGCCACACCAGTAGATCCGCTAAGTGCGGGCAGCCCTGTTCTTAATCAGAATATAGATAAGCGTGGTTGTCAGTTCGCCAACAACATGCAAAAGAGCAAATGTATGTTTACCGGCGATTTACAAAAAGAGTTCCCCGCTTTTCGAGACCAGGTCGAGACAAAATGGGAGGCCTTGCCGCACATATCTCTCCGTGTTCCAATAGGGGGTACAGGGATCTGAAAAACCACCTGGACTCCAGAAGTAAAGATAGTCAGCCGGTAATATTTGGTACGTTTTTACAGAAACATTTTGAATAATTTTTTGCTACACAAGAGGTATTTTTGTTAATTAGCTCATTTGGTAAATTTATTTTTCAACCAGCCTACTAGAACAGACATTATTTTGTTCATTGCTGGTAGTATATCTGTTGTGGGAGTTGAGGTGAAACATTAACTTTGTTGGAGGTAGAAGTGACGGATGTTTTAGATGAGACATTGTACAACTCATTGATATTTTCCATTTCATTTAGGAATTGTTAAGCATTTTTAATAATACATTTTAATGAATGAAATTATCGTTTGTTGGTAGATTCATTGCTGTTGACTTTTACTGAAAAGGCCCCGTTTGTTGATTTGTTGTTAAATAAATCAACTGTAAATATCATGTTATTGGCAGGATTAAGGGGGAGAAAAGGTCTGCCTTAAGCCTAGGGTCCTGCAGCCGGTGGGTGGCCAAAATACATAAATAAAAATAAGCGAATTCGGCGGATATTTTTTTTAATGCTTGAGGTAGTTGGTGATTTTTTTTTTTTTATCGCGTGTCTATTGTGGACATCAGAAATGTTATATTAATCAGGCACTGTCTGGGGTCACCCTTGTTGGCGGAGTGTGGGGACTTCCACTCCAGGCCACAGTCAGTGCATACCGCGTCTGCTGCAGTTTTAATGGCTGTTTATTGCAGCACAGCGTACTATAGCCTATTACTTGATGTGTTAACGGGTCGGTTGCGGTTAAATATCAACAGGTCGGGTCGGTTCGATTTGAATTGAAGATATCCACGGGTGACGG
>JAGKQL010002582.1:0-23935 GCA_018398635.1 Cyprinodon brontotheroides | reverse complement strand
ACCAGAGTATTTTTTAACACAAGTATCTGTACTTTTACTCAAGTACGAAAAGTGAGTACTTTTGCCATCTCTGCTCATGGGCAGTGGGTTCCAGACATGGAACAAGCTAAATAATTTAAATTCTTAATGGTTATTGATTTGCTGGATCTGCTGGAAGCCTAGTATTATGCATATTTAGACTAAATTATGTAGAGGGATTGCAATTTTTCAAAACCTTCTCTGATTTATAAAGCAGTACAAATTATTGTAAGTTGAAAAGGACTACAGGAAGGTGAAGGGGTTAAAATAAATTAGTTTTCCTTCCTCATACCCCTTTGTAGACATAAACACTAAGCAAGACATATAACACAAATATGCATGCCCATGATGGATGTTTGAACTGACCAAAATTGTAAATGAACAGATAAATGATTTTATCTTTTGAATTTTATGATACAATAATAATAGATATCTATAATTTTGTTTCTTATCTCAGTCACATACCATACCGCCTTGATAGGTTATCACTGGGGAACTTTGAGAGTCCTTTAGTAACGGGTAAATATTAGACAAAGTGAAAGCTACGCAAATACAGCCCTATCAGGTGCAGAATCAACTTTATTTGACCTGTTTGTGCACACAAACAAGGAATTATGCTTGGATTCCATTTTTATGCCAGTTTAAATAGTCCGAATAGTGGAAACTCAGTGGGAAAAGAAAATGATTGACTTAAATGAAATAATACACAGAAACAATTATGTTTTTCTGTCCTTGTAGAGACTTTCCATTGACTTCAATTCAATTTCCTTTTATTTCGAAGTCCTAACCCTAACTATTACCAGTGCATACCTAATCCTCATCCTAAACCTAACCTAAATTCAATCAACATCTTAGTTCTAAACCCCAACCCAAGAAGAGAATATTTCCTCATGAAAAGGTGTTTTTACCTACAAGTACATGTAAGTCCCCAAAAAAGCAGCATGTTCTTGGATAATTGGCTTTACACTGTCCACACAACAGGTCATTTACCAATATAACAAATTCTAGGGACCCCTGAAATAAATTTTAGCCTAGGCTTAAAACTTTTCTTTTTAATAAAGCTTAAAGTTAGAGTGGCTAAGATTATTCTGAGTTATCTCCATAGTTATGGTTTAATAGGCTTAGACTGCTGGAGGACATGGGGGCTTCTTTACATTCTACTTCATCCCATCACTAATCTTCCATTCTGCATTATTTGTTAGTTTAACCCCTAACTCAAGTTCTCTCTACTTTCTGGTCATAGTAGCTTCATCTGGTCTATTCCTGCTTCGCTGTGACACCATCCTGGAAAGAAATATCAGTTGGGTGGCTTCTATCAACACATTCTGTTACAGATGATAGAGTTGGGCCTGTTATTAATGTTTAGTCCTGTTTCTCTCGTAGATATAAGTACCTAAGCTAAGCATCCATCTTTTCAGTTAGCAACTGTATTTGCTCTCGTCCATCCCTTTTACATGAAAGCTGTTAGAGCTCATCTTCTTAGCTGTCTCTTTCCTAAACAAAGCCACTTGTGGAGGTAGTTGTATGGCAGTTTGTTTTTGTATATCTTTTCTATCTTCTTCAACCCCAGTCATCTTCAGTAGAAGGTTGGTCACACTGAGCCTGGTTCTGCTGGAGGTTTATACCTGTTGAAAGGGAGTTTTTTTCACTCCACAGTTGCTGCATGCATGCTCGGTGTGAGGGATTGCAGAAGAGTCTATACAAAATGCAAGTGACCTTTTTTTGTGTTTGTGACCTGTTTAGCCAATATAACTCTGGGAATTGTTGTCCCAGAGTGAGATCATAACCCAAAAGCTTTGCCTTCACAAGCAGACCAGTATGCTTGATACTTGTATATTACACTTTATTAAGCATTATTCAGGGACACAGAATACAACGGACATAGAAAGGGTGATGAGAGCAGGGGGGGCGGCAGGAATTGTGGGGCCCCATGATAGACATTGACCCCCCCCCCCCCCCCCCCCCCCCTTTTTCATAGGAGCTTTCAAATTCCTATGAAGATGCATTGAAGAGTAGGCTATCATTTACAATGTCATCGTAATTTTTATTGTAATATTTCTACTAAGGAAAATGATTAGAACATGAAAAAGTTAAATATAAATCAACTTTACACTTATCATTGACATCCTATTAAAATAATAACAGCTTATTTGAAACTAAAATTACAGCTGTAACCATGTACACACAAATAGAAAATAGGTTTAGGATTGTGAAAATATATTCTTAATAGGTTTCACTATAAATTTAGAGAAGGAGGGGATAAGAACAAATGACTTCTGTAGACACAGGCTCATCCAGGAGGATCATGCCCTGCAACTCAGTTAATGCAATCAACCGGGTTTCTTGCAAAAATTGGCAAAAAAAACAAACAAAAAAAAATAGATTTTTTTTTCGCAATCTTACTGTATCATCGTATTGAATCGTCTCTGTAAATTGTGCTGAGAATTTTCGCTTTATATATATAAATGGAATTGAATTAAATCTACTGAGATAATTCACTTTATTTGGTCATATTGGTCTATGGCTCCCTCTAGTGGCAGAAGCAAGAGGTAACGAGCAGCGAAGCGATGTTCAATATTCTGCCTGCTGAAACTTTTGTTGTTTCCATCTAAATTGAATAGGTGGTCGTATTAAGAAACTTATTTTTACCTTTAATCACTTGGTGTGTGTCAGTCGTGGAGGTTGGAGCGGCAGGTGAACAGGCCGCTATGCGGGGTTTTATCGTAGAGGGAGGGGGATAAGAACGCCTTCAGAGCAAGGAGGGGGGAGTTAGAGGAGCAGACACCGGGAAAAGAGTCAGAGCTGCTGGAGGGACATTTCTCCAAAACCTCTCGGAACTGAAGACTTTTGAAAATCCTGGAGCAACTTCAGCGGCAGAGACCCTGAAGGCACCATGGCTGCGCTGCGGAGCTGGGTGGCCAACGAGGGAGCGAAGCACTTGGTGCTGGTGGGGGAAAGTTTGGCATAAACTTTATAACTAATCCCTTCAGTTCCTTTCTTCTTTTGTTTTTCTTATCAGCTGTTTTACATTTCTTATACTTACTTTCAGATGTCAATGTTTAATGTTTGTTACCCATCCAGCTGGTGGACCATACAGATTAAGCCTTAAATGTCACATCAGTTTATAGCATCTGTTAGAGGAAAATGTACATTTTCTCTCTCTTAAAGTGATCTTATGATTGATGGGTTTATTGGTGTTACAGTAATTAATACATGGTGTGTCTGCATGTGTTTAGATGCTGTGGCTGGGAGCCAACACCTGGCTTTTCCTCAATACCTTCCAGCTGTATGCCACAGGGCAGGAGTACCATTACCTCTACAGGATGCTGGGGGTGAGGAATCATAACATCTGCTGCAAAAAACACAGTCTTGAATAATAAAAAAGTCACTTTATGTTTTTAACTTCATTGTAGAATAAAAAAAAAAATACAATTTGAGAAGAGTTATTGTAGGACTATAAGGCATAAATGTCCCATTAGAGCTGCTTTACACAGATGGTTTGAAATCTTAAAAACACACTGATACACAAAAGAAGATGTAGAAGATGAGTTATCTCTTTCAGACTATATGGGATTTTACATAACCTCCCATTTAGAGGCATAGTAAAAAGTATATAATGCAAGAAGAAAATCGACTGTTGGCAGAGCACCCCATAAAAACTATTTGCAACTTGCTGCAAACCTTGTAGATAAAGCCACCAAGCAACTGAAATGATGAACAGCTTTTACAGATGTTTACACTTTATATTAGTTGGTTAACTATTTGTGTCTCTGGAAGTCATCAGTTGTGCCTTGCTTGCTGAATTGCTTAGTGGGATTTTTGTTAAATTCCTGTTGGTGTAAATTAAATACTAAATGCATTTTCCCTAATATTGCTTTCTTTTTCTTAATGTTCATTGTTATTCTTAAAGAAGGCTTTACTAATATACTGATCTGAAATCAATGTCCTCAAAAGGCTCTCTGTAGCACATTTTTTAATGATCTTTTATGAATAACTTTATCTTCTGATGGATTTTGGTATACGGTTTTAAAATCTAGGATGATTCGTTCATCAATCTGAATTGGATTTGATTACAAGTTAGGAAGATCATTGAAACTTTATGAATGAATGCAGCTGTTACTGAAACTGGGCCCAATGTGTGAATCGTAAAAGTCCAGACATGGACTGTGAGGGTCCTGATATTGAGGCACAGAGAAGAAAGCTTGATTATAAATAGGCTTCATGGAACCCAAAAACATTAAGTGGTAAATTTTCTTGTAAAAGATGAGGTGACTTCAGGTCTCAGTACTCCCAATCTTTCTCACTTCAGTTTACTATGATAGAAAGGTATTCTTGGTATTCTGAAAAACAGAATAGCAAAAAATCAAACAAAACAAAAAAACAAACAAAAAAAAAAACCCTAACAAAGAACATAAAAAAACCCTAAGTCTTAAGAACTTCCTGTTAGAGATCCAGTGCAGGCCTGAGCCTTACATTCACAATCATCAACTAATAAAAGAGTTGAACTTTAAAATTATCCTGAGCATGATAAGTAATGCTCCTACTGCAGGCCACATTTTACACTGATATTAAGGGCCTTCTCTGTTGCTGCTCTTCAATTGTGGGATAACCTGCTGCATTAGAGAGGCTCAATCATTGACCACATTTAAGACCCACTTGTCTTCTAGCCTTTTGTTGTTCTCTAACTTATAATATTAGTGAAATATAGTTTGACCTTGTTTACCTGGTTTTATTATGTTTGATTGTTTCTGCTTTTCTGCATTTTTTATATTACGCTTTTTTTAAGCTTTCAAGTAGGTTTTTTAGTTTGCAGTCATAGGCAGCACCTTGCTTCAGCTGTGGCTGTTTTAAGGCACTTCATAAACAAAGTTGGTGTAATGCTGCAAAGAAATTATTTACTCAGTAAAACCAGCCTATTAGCATTGTGAACATGTAGCCCTTTCTTGTGGTTGACTTTAAGTCCTGCTTTATTCCATACTGTGTCTAAAGGTAACACAGCTATTTATACTCTGTTAGCTCTTAGATGGTTATATGATGACCAAAATTTTGTTGTAATATGATTTATCTAATTGGCCTACATAAAATAATGGAACAAAATCAAATACACATAAAATAATATATGCGTTTTTTTAATAGCAGGATTACGTTACAAAATAAATCTCATTTAGAGAGGGTGCTTTCTACCTTAACTGACAGACTGAACAATTGGAACATTATGGAGAAATGCAGTCAGGAGGTAGCTCCAGAAGATAAGCTGCAGAGATCCAAAGCTCAGGTGGGAGATCCCATGAGGACAAATATTAGTTGTCCTAATGGGTTGATTTCCTGATCCATACACCTCCTCCAGCTGCTCTAGGGGGACCCTGAGGCAAAACCAGGCCAGTTGAGAGACTAGCGTGTTCTGGACCTTCCAAGAGGCCTCCTCACAGTAGGACATCTCTGGAACACCTGCAGACGGAGGCAACCAGGAGGCATCCAAAACACATGCCCAAGCCACCTCAGTCGGCTCCTTTTAACGTGGAGGAGCAACGACTCTACTCCGAGCTCCTCTCGGGTAACTGAGCTCCTCACCCGATCTCGAAGGGTGCGCCCAGCCACCCTGTGAAGGAAACTCATTTCAGCCGCTTGTATAATTAATCTTGTCCTTTTGGTCATTACCCAGATCTTATGACAATAAGTGAGGGTGGGAACGTAGATCGATCGGTAAATCCGATACAGCGACCACATCACTGCTGACGCTCATCCATCCCTCTATCGATCTCACACTCCATCAGTCCCTCACTTGTGAAAAAGACCCAGAGATACTTGAACTCCTCTTTTTAAATAGCAGGATTACGTGACAGAATAACTCCACAGGCTTTCAGCGTGCTTTGTAGTCCTATGTAGGTATGGCAGAACTTTCAAAGAGTTACACAGTTTTTAGGAGACACAGCAAACGTGTGGAAGAAACACAACCGTTGGATAAGATAAAAATTGTACTGCTTGCATAATGATGCATTCCGGGGAAAAGTTAACACTCTACATCACCACGTACATAGAATCTTTATTAAGAGATAATGCCGGAAATATAATGCTGTAAAAAAAAATATAAAAACCTGTAGTGAATGGGACTTTAGCTCTAGCCCACTATAATACTTGGGAAGTTGACTTTGCTAGAAATATTTGTGCGTACACTGCCCCTTTAAATGTATGATTGTCATACAATGACAAATGGTAAATACTCTGTATTTGCATATGTCAACTTGAAAAAAAACAGAAGAGGCAGCAAAGTCTTAACAAACCTGTGCCCTCAGAGCACCAAGAAGCTATGAGAAATGGCAGCAAACAGCATGTGTGAACTGTTGCACCGCCTGTACAGTGGGAGGCAAAAGGGGAGGAAAGGGGCAAGTGTGGGCAAGCCCCCGTTTCCACTGAATGCCTCGCTGGAGGGCTTAAGTCTATGTGCCTATCTTTATGTGCACATAAGTACGAGTGCAATGTGTATCCAAAGCATTAATACTTCAAATAGCCTCTTATCTTATTCACCTGCTTGGCAGGCGCGTTTGGGGTGTTAGAAAGGAGGGTATCAGATCTCCGTCTGGTTGTTGCTGCCTTCAGCTGCTGTTCTTTAAGAGGCTCTTTAAGAGGAGTGTGTGGATGAGGGTTTTAAGAATAAAAGGGTCAGGATGGGTTAACCTTAAGTTATATTTAGGTTTAAGCTTTGGTCTGTTCTCTGCAGCATTCTTATATTTCATTTATGGTCCCTTAAATCTGACTTGACATTTTGTGACCATCAAACCTCATTGATTTGGTTAGATTTCTTAGACCAGAACATCTTCACAGGCTTGATCCCGGTCATACCTTTTTAGTTTTCTTTGATCTACACCCCCCCCCAGCTCAGTGAAGTCAGAGATGATCAATAGTGGCAGCACCTGCAGTGTACCAAGCTCTCAACAAATGTGCTGAGTTTATGAAATGTCAGAGTGAGCCCGACTTTAATTAGATTATCAAGCTGCAGATTGGGTTTTATTCAGTCAGATTATCCGTCTTGCTCACACATTATTTCAGCGGTGCTTCCCTACATTTTGTCATGTGTTGCCTCGGCATGAGATGTTGATTCTTGTGTGCAAAGCAGATGAGTCACTGTAAAATCTGTAAGCTTAGGCCTGATGAATAGATGTACATTACCTTTTAATCGTATTGATACCCCTTAAACCTTCTACATTTTGTCATGTTACAGCCACAAACCTCAGGGGATTTTATATGGATTTTTTGGGACAGACAACACAAAGTAGACCATAATTATTAACTCAAAGTATTGGCCCAGTCAAGGCACAAGATCTAGATCCAGTTTAAAAATCTGTTTACAGAGGCTGCTTTGCAAGGAAGAATGGACAAATAAAAGTGACTGAGACAAATCAGACAGAACAAATACTCAGGGAGGTCTAATACAAATGCTCACAAAACTTTATTTGGAAACTTTGTCATTCACAAAAGCTTAAACTGCTTTGTTCTAAAAAGTACACTGGATTTTCTGGTTGTGATGTAATGCAATGGGAAATCTCAAAGGGATATGAAAACTTTTCCTAGTCAGGGAATAAGAGTTTGGTAAATAGGGATCATCTTTTCCAATAAGCCTCAGTCCTAAGGTTGGTGCCTGTTAGCAACATACTTTCAGCTGAGTCACATTGTAATTGTTAGTGGGCTCAGACCTCCACATGGTGAAAGACAAAGGTGGTTTGCTATAAACCTCTGCGGTGAAGTCATGCCTCGAGTTCTCAGCTGGTCTTGATTACATAAGCTAGAGCTGTAGGCCTGTCTGACAGCGTCTGCCTTTCTCCATCTTCCCCAAGGTCGGACTGTGCATCAGCCGAGCGTCTGCCTCTGTGCTGAACCTGAACTGCAGCTTGGTGCTGCTGCCCATGTGCCGCTCTCTGCTCACCTTCATACGAGGAACACACGTGGTAAGGGTCACCAACCGAGTGAAATAAACAGAAAAAAAGATTAGGATTTTCGCTCCACAGTGATTCTTGTCTGTGTTTCACACTCATGTAGGTATCAAGCAGAAAGACACGGAGGCTGCTGGATAAGAGTAAGACCTTTCATGTGGCATGTGGCGTAGCCGTCTGCCTCTTCTCAGGTAAAATCCCCCAGCAGGCTCCCATCTCCCTCTCTACTGTCTTCCTTGTAAAGTGTGATGAAATGGATCCGTAGTGGTCCACCAGCTGGGCGATTATTTCTCCTTTGTGTTTTTTAAGTCTAGCTTTGTGTTTTGTGTCTTCTCTCACGACAACATTTGAACCTCAGACAGCTCCGTATCCACCAGGGTTTGAGTTCACAAGCTTCTACCTCTGACTCACCCATGTTTAGTTGGCTGCTTTTTTTTCTGAAAAGCTGCCTTGCATTAGTGTATCTTAAACAGAATCTTAGTTTCACATGAAAAAGCACAAAGGGTAACTAAATTAAGCATCCTGCACATATAGCTGCCTGCTGCGAGCATTTCCTCCGCTCTCTTCCTTTGGTTTAAACATCTGTTAACTCAAGACTCTTTGATAATGTCAGACGATCATTATCCAGGAAGTAGGAGACGTCTTTCTTCCCATGCAGACATTTGTCAAATGGATAAGGCCCAATTCTACATAAATGTCATATAATTTATGACTTAATTGAATTATTAAAAGCTCCTTACATGAGTTTTACTCTTGTGTTGCACAAAAAAGCCTAAAATACGCTCATAAAAAGGCAAGCTTTGCATTAGAAACTAATAATATGTAGTGAAATAAACATAATTACATTGAGGTGAACCCATTCAGTTTTGCATCTAATGTGTGGATGCAATAACTTCCCCTGAAAGAGGGTGATTCATGTGAGAAATATTTTAATCTGAATCAGATCCTTTCTTTGGAGAGGCTCTCTGATTGGTAAAGAAGGCAGATCATTTTAACGCCTTCTCCCACTTTATAGATTCTGTACTGGAAATGTGAGGTAAAAAACTAGATGTTGCATTCTTCATGCTTACTCAAGCCTGAATCGATTTCAGCAAGCAGCTGGGTGGAGTGACCTGTCACCAAACTTGAAGTAAACATGGAGAGGCTGATTTACGAAGGACATTTTATAAGGTTCACCCAAAAGCTGAAACAGTTCTTCTGTCTTGTCAGTGAAAATGATAAAAATCTGTATAACTGACCCAATATGAGATTGAAACTATTCTTTTTCATACACGATAAGAAGTTTAAGATACCTACATTTTTTATTGTTTTAGAAAAAGCCTCCCTTTCACTCTTCCTTTTTAAAGAGAAAAGCATCTTTCAAATCAGTGATGTGCTAAGCCGTGTAGATCTGGACCAGTTCTTCTCTACAACAACATAATTAATGTTTAAAGGCACAACGCAGACTTTGTGACCTAAAGAGTTGATGCATATAAGTTATTTAAAATGATTCCTCAGGCCAACATACAGAGCTTGACACTATCAATGCTATGAGCGGGGCTCCACTCTTGAAATACTGACTATAGTAGATGGGAGAAGACGGACCGTTGTAGGCCATGTAATGTGACCTGGAAGAACATATTGCTTTACAGCCACAAGCTCTTATATCGTCATGGAGCTCAGGCTTTCGCTCTACTATTTTTCTGCCTGCTTGACTATTGGTCATGGCTAAGGCAAGTAAAGGGTTTAAACCTTCTGAGGAGGCTTAGAAGAGAAAATATGAAGGGATCGTGGTCGAGGGAAAACAAGAATCAATTGTGGAAAGGAGTTTGTTCGTTGACGCAGGCTAAAAGAAGAAGCCAGATGTAAAACCGATTCTATTTTTTCAACTTTATTAATAGACTGGTAAGTTAATACTTTGCTCCTAGTATACAGTCATATATCTCTGTTATTATTTTTTTATGTTTAGTGGAAGAAAAATAAAGCTAGCAGGCTACGAACAAAAGCTAAGAGAACCGCACCGCCTAAATGTGTACATTTCAGGCATTCCGTGCAAATGACAGATTCTTACTTTCATAAAACAAAACCAGTAGAACATAGAAGCGGTAATCTTGTACGCCCCTGAGTTTCTTTTTGTTTTTGTTTTTTCCACATAAAAAAGTGGACTTGCCATCATGATTTATGGGGTGTTTTTTATTTATTTATTTTCCAGTCTAGCTCCCCTAGTGGCCAAAAGTTGCACGGTGTGCCTTTAAGCAGTAAAAATATTAACCAGCCTTGTAAAAACTGACACACTAACATAGCGGATATAAAAAACAATATTATATTGATTAGCAATCATATTCCAAAAACAATTAATTTTAATTGTTGATGTTTTCAGCCTGCAGAACAGTTTAAATTATCATATCAACGAATGAATCAATAGAATGGATCAATAAGTTCTCTGTTCTTGTTCCATCATATGAATGAAAGCAGCTTTTGCCTCGATTTAGCAGTAAATTTGTAAGTTTTTATCTTATATATTTTCTTTTAATATCTGAGAATTTTTTTGAAGTCTGAAAAGATCAACTTTTCCCATCATCACAGTAAATCCTGTAAAAATAATGAGACAGAAATAGAAGCTCAGATTTTCTCTCACTGGTAGTCATCTGAATTTTCGGCAAGAGATCTTTAAGAAAATTCAAAAGATAAACATTTTCTTTTTCCTTTTTCTGTTATATCATCCGTTAGCTTCAAAACAATAAACCTCTTCACCTTTTACAGTATAATAACACAAGCATTCACATAATCTTTATTCTCTCAGTTGACAATAACACTGTGGACAAAGAGGCAGCAGGATGGAAGAGAGACACAAACCGTGAGAAGAAAGGCAGGGAGAGGGGGGGGCTGGACGCCAGTGGGAGTGGGAGAGGATATGGGGGAGAGAAAAAGGGCCCTTGTGTGTCATGATTACAGCCTCTAATTCCATCAGCTGTTGAACGGCTGCGTACTTAGCCTGTGATGTCACGGAGAAGTGTGTGTTTGAGCTGCGCTGCTTTTTTGCTGAATGGACAAAGACGTCAGTTATTTATCAGTCTGGAGGTGAGGAGAAATCCTATCTTCTTCAACTAAAATGTGTTTCCTTTTTTTACTTTCTCATCATCTGCAGTTGTGCACGTTTCAGCCCACCTGGTGAATGTGGTCAACTTCAGTGTGAGCTACTCAGACGACTTTCCTGCTCTGAACTTTGCTCGCTACAAAGGAGAGGTAAAGAGTTTAATGTAACATTGCTAACATTAGGCAATGTGCAATATAGATCTAAGAATTTAATGGTTTCCAAAAAGAAATGTTCTGAAGTTTTAAGCTCTTGATTGGCTGATCCTATTTCCCCTTCACACAGTGTAAATAAGAAAGGACCTCTATCTTCTGCATATAAATAAAAAAGGTGACTGATAATTAACCAATACAGTGATATCCTTCATATTGAAAGATATATGTACAAATAAACTCAACTTAAGAGTATTTCTGAATATCAGCTGTACTCTTTCACAAGAGATTTTAAACGTCACATTTAAAGTTTTCTTAAAAATTAAAGGAGAAGTTCTGTTTTTACACCCTTAAGCCCATTTTCTGTAGTGTCCAGGATGAAATCTAATGATCGACTGCACCAAAAGTTTGACAATTGCTCCTGTTCTGCTTTTGTTTTAGAATCACCCCCTGGCTGGCTTTTAGAATGGCTTTGCATAGAGCATATCCTATAATGTCCTTAAAACAACTCTAAACGTTCTTTTTTTAAAATATGCTACCAATCGGTAAGTCGCCAGCGCTTGTTCAATTTGACGCTTCCAAAAAAAAAAGTTTCTCAGTGGAAGAAAAATCGCCTCTGTAGTGTTTTATTTAGCATTTCCTTTTGAAATCCCATTGAGTTCTGTAGGAATAATCAATATTCCGCTGCCACCGGAAACGGAAATAAATTCTGTTTACACAGTTGTAGTCTTTTCATTTCACTCCTGTGTACCCCATCGTGTCGGTGAATCAAGAATCCAATCACCTTTCAGATTCCATTTTCAGAGTTTCTAAAGTGTTTAACAGAGAACAAAAGTAGCACTCGACCGCTGTGGAGGCTGCCTAGAGAGTGAAGCCAAAAAGACTACAACTGTGTGCAATGTAGGTCCCCATTTCCGCTAAGCTTCTCCGTGGTAGTGTGTAGCCGCCAGTTGAGTAGTGGTTTTTGAACTCAATGGGACTCACAAAATCCCAAATAAATAAAACGCTTAAACGTTTTTTTCTTCACGAAAACTTTTTTTGGAAACTGTCATTGAACAGCGCCGATGGAAAGCCGTGAGTAAAGTATTACTTAAAAAGAACGTTTAAGGTTGTTTTAAGGCGTATTTCACACCGACATGCTCTATGCAAGCTATTCTAAAGCAGCCAGGGGTGATTCTATAAATGAGCCAAAAGCAGAGACAGAGCAATTGTCAAACTTTTGTGGTCAGATCATTCGATTTCATCCTGACACTACAGAAAACAGGCTTAAAGTGTAAAAAACCGAACTTCTCCTTTAAGTTGGGTCTTTTTGTCAGAAAGCTGGGCTGAATTATGCAGATTAAACTCGCTGATACTAAGTAACTCCTCCTATAGGAGAACTAATAGGGAAGCAGATCTCCTCCCACTGCAGCCATCAAGTCATTAAAGACGATGAACCAAAACAGCTCTAATCTCAGATTGTTTCATGGTTAAAAAACCACAGACTCCAAATATTGTCTGTACGTAGGTAGAGTGGACTGAGCAGATACCGGGGGAGGAAAAAAGATTACAATCACCCATCTATGGACATAATTAATCAATGTTTAATAGACATTTAGATCTATTGCTGTAGCCTGTCTGCTCAGTTCAAACCTGCAATTGTTAGCAATTAAACAGCTGTAATCACTTCATCTTTATTTCAGGACATAAATGCTGAACCATTTTTTTGTGCTTACTGGATCAAATATATTCAAAAGGCCTTGATTGGGTCCTTAGTCTGGGATTCTGTAAATATCCTGAAAGCAGAAATCTGCTTCACAAATTGAAATACTTCCATTAAGGATGGGGAATTTTTCAAATGAAGAATTTGTAAAAATGTAAATAAATATTAATATTCATTATGGATTGCTGAGCTTAATTGAAATCATAAAAAAGAAGGAATCCTGTCCTTCTATATATTGCTAATATAGAAAATACAAACTCCAGAGACTTTGAAAGTGACAGATAAGTGAAACAATATGCTGATGAGGGCGGGGGTGGGGGGTTTTTAGCCAGTAAGAAAACTTTAGCTCCCCCCCCCCAGCCGAAAGCTCCTCCGTTAGTTCAGGGTTTATCCAAACAGTCCAGCCTCCCCACCTGCTCTGTTTGTGGGGGGTAGATGTCTGACCCTTGATTTGGCGCTGGTTCCAGCACTGCGAACGCTGAAGGAGGAAAAGCTACACTGCCCTCTGAAAAAGGTTCCTTTACTGGAAAAGCACCTCTTTTTTAGCATTTTAAATGAAAACATCAGTAAGGTTAAATTGTGAGGTTTATGAAACATTCCAGAACATTTCCTGCTCCTAAGTGGTCCATCAGACAGAATTAGAACCTTGCAAACGTTAGTTTACTGTTTTCTCATTAGGGCCTGTTAGTGTAAATGGAAAATCATTCTGGTGTCTGGCCAATTCATCTGAGCCTCTCTAATGAAATGTCTTGTTTTATTTCTTTAGTGTGACAGCTTCTGAATATTTACACATGGGAAACTGCATCAACATGAAAATGTACATTTACACAAAGATTTTGGATTGTAATTACAGTAAAATAATGAATTTGGCATAACCTATAACTAAACCCTATGAAGATTACATTTATAGGTAATAGAGTTTAAGCTTGAAAACTTTGTGACTAAAATAACAGAGTCTGATCATTTTAACGTCCGCAGGAGGACAGAGAGTCAGTTCAGACAGTTTGGCATTAATTCTGCAGACTGTTTTCTCCTCAGCATTGATCTGTTGCCATTCAAGGCAGCTCACACAAGCATTACTGTAACCAACTGAATGATGAAGACTACAGACCTCTTTCTTTTTTTGTTTCATTCTCAGGACCCCAAGAGGATCATTTTAACAACAAGTAAGAACAGAGACTCTTATCTTCTTAACTTTGGTGAATGAAGTTCTGATGATTTTATCTTTCGCTACATATTTTTTACTTTATATTATTGTTTAGTTTGTTTTGTGCAATTCTAGATTATATTTTGGAAGATCATATATAAACACATGTAAATAACATTTTCTAGCTTCCTTAGCTTGAATAAAGTCTTATTAGATGTTGAAAATAATAATCTTACAGCGCAGATCAGAAGTTTTTAAATGATTGGCTGCCCTCTCCCCTCACTGCAGGACTTAAACACAGATGTTGTCTTTAACAACATATCACAAAAAACTCTTCTCATCTTGTTCTCTCTGTTTGCACTGTTGCCTTCAGGTAGACGGTACAGATGAAAAAAATAACTAATCGATTCACTGACAGTTTTTAGCCTACAGCTATAGCTAATCTAGATGCTCTCAAAAAAATCCATAAATTGACATAAACGACAGCGTAACAATGAGCATGGGTAGGCTGTTTCTTTTTTATTTCAGTTATTTTTTTAACTGTTATTTGTTTTAATTCTTAAGCTGTGTTATTTTAAGATACTGTGCTATTTTAAGTATTTTAAGATACTATAGTTATTAATGTATTTGTATTGTTTTGGGTATTTTTTAGCACCGACCGGCAGCACTTTTAATTTTGTTGTTCATGTGTTATTGATAAAATCAAGAATCCATCATTATAGATTCTGTAGTAACATTTTTTAAATTTTTTTATTTTGCTTTAAACGTCTTTTTATACCTTTTTAAAAAACCACTGGCAAAATCTTGATTAGCATTGCAGCAATTAAACAGATTTTTACATGTTGCCACTAGGACTGTCCGGATTTCATATTGATATTAGAAATTGTTCCAAATTCAGGCATAAAATGAATATTGAAATATATCGGCCTGCCTCTAAAATCTCTGATATCAAAAAGCTCCTAAAACACTACAATTCTATTGGCTTTTGTTTAAAGTTTATTTAATTATATTGTGAATAAGAAATGGGTCAGTTGTTTCCATACCTTGTGTTAAGAATAGTTTTCTGTTTGAGAAATATAACTTCATCTAATGTTTTCTATCATATTGATATTTTATCAGATACATATCAGTAATGGTTAATACTTAAAGTCACATTAGTGAGGTATCATATCAGAAATAAAAAAGTTTTATTGGGACAACCCTAGGTAACACAGCTTTTTTTGTTTTTTTTTTTACATATTTTTTTTTTGGCTATAAAATCCTGAATTTTTTATGTTAAAAGGCCTCATTTCCAGCCAGCCTAATCTTTAGTGCCCTACAAAGATTATAAAATAAGTCCACTCCGACTAGTCGTATTTACTGGTTTTAAGAAAAGTGGCAAAATGAAACCATTGCTTTAAACCTAAATCTATCAGGGGTTTAAGTGATGTTTTTGCATCAGTGTTTTACATTAAAGGATATAGACTTTAGCAGAAGCAACTCTAAATGCATTTTGGCCCAGCAGACTATTGCAATTTTGTTGGTGGAATTTGTTGCATGTAAATAAAATCGCTCTAAATACATGTTTTTTTAAACCTTTTTTATTTCTGTCACATTTAGATCAACCCAGCCAGATTAAACAAGACAGTTGTTGTTGATAACTTTATGTTGACGCTGTTTATTTTGTCTCTACTCTGTCATAATGGTTCTCTTCAGTTCCAGGAGTTACTGGTGTCCTACTGGTCCTTATCCTTCTCCTGATGTTCATATCTTCCTCCTACTGCGTTCGGTATGCTGAAATAAACCATGGTTTCTGTTATTTTAAAAGTTCATGCTTTGTACTAAGAGAAGAGGAATGCATTTAAGTTAGTAGATATGCAAAAGAAGATATTATGTGTTTGGAATCACTAAGGGTGGAGGAGCAAGTTAGATTCTTTGTTAAAAACGTCAAATCCAAACTTTCGACCTTGGGATAATCTCTTAAAAATGCAGTGATGAGAGTAGTTTGGCTGATTGTTGCTCACAACAACAGTAAAAAAACCTCAAAATGACTGAAAATACAGTTATGAGTGAGAACATATATAGTGTTCAGGGTTTGAAAAGCTGTGTTTTGAAACAGAAAAAAACCCCAAAAACATGATCGTATTGCTCCTGCAGTCCAATGTATAATATATTGGGTTATTATACATATATGAAAAGATCTATTAATCTAAATGATAATCATTTGCAACAAAAGCATAATAATTGTTACATTTTGTTTTTAAACTGTTTGTGTTAATACTGTGTTGCTGCAATTTTTTTTACATCCAAATGATCCTTTAATGATAACTGCATTATCAATCTGCTGGGTCTGTATGGACTAGTCAGTCTGCTCTCGCTCAACAAAAATGGGGTTAAGTTTTGGGTTGTGTCAAAGTTACACAAAAATATCATAAATAAAAATGTAATCTTCTTTCCAGGGCATTCAGTTGTTTTAGAAAATGACCATAGCTGACTCAAATAAGCTTATCTTCGACTGATACCACTTAAAGTCCTTATATAGACGCAGTCAGTATGTTTTTGATATCCGGTAATATAGCTTTTAACTCCTTTAAAATTGACATTTTCAGTTGAATTAGTTTTAACTGTACATAATATTTTTCTGACTAGCTGTTAGAAGATAAATCTAGTTATATTTCTTAGATACTCACAATGACTTTCTGTTAGCAAAATTATCTTTACCTTCATTCCAAAAATAACCCTGTAACTTTGTGGTGTTCTATTATGAAAGTTTTAACATGTCCCATTTAGCCTCCTGTTATTTCCTCAGAATCTAAAATAACTTTTGGATCTTTTGTTTGACTTCATGTTAAAACTCCTTAGTGATGCCAGAAATGGCAAACCTTTTGTTGTCTTCTCTCACTATTTACTGTGTCTCTCAATAGTGTTGCTTTTAGAGTGAGTAGTTAGTGTTTTATTTAAATGTAAATCCCTTTATTGGAAAGTCATTCTCTGCATTTTAACCCATCCCCTTGGGGAGCAGTGGGCTGCCATTGTGTGGCGACCGGGAAGCAATCGGGGGTTAAAGGTTTTGCTCAGGTACCCAGAATACAGGCTGTGGCGTTTGATCCGGGTACTCGCAACCTTCTCAGAGCACGAGCGCACTGCTCTAACCCCTAGGCCAACACTCCCCTTTTGGCGTCCGACAAACTGGTAAGGGCTAGAAAAAAAAAAAAAATCTGATTCTGATTATTGACCTTTTTTAAATCATCTCTAGAAATGTAGGTCAGGTTTATTTAAGTCATGCTTCGTCATCGCTATGTTATGTCTACGTTATGCTGTGTTTTTGCTGGAGCTGGGGCTCATCTTGTGCCATAGATGATGATGGTGATGTCATGCTGATGGTCTTTTCTCGGTTCACTGTGACATTCTGTGGTTGGAGGACACAGTGTGGATGTGTATGTGTGTCACAATGAAGCCGCAGCTCCTTACCAAGGAACAAACAACAAGAGGCTTTCTCCTGTGCCTTAGATAAGAGCCTGGCTCCCAGGCTCCAGTGCTGGGATGATGGCTTCGCACACTGGAGGGAAACCAAAAACAATGAGATCAAAGAGATATATTTTCATATCACAAAACATTCCATATCCTGACAGTATTTATGAAAACAAGGACTTGCTATTTTCTAAAGTTTTTATTGAAGGCGGTTCGACAAAAATGTCATTATAAGAAAACTGTCCAGTTTCAAAATACATGAAATCTGTTAATTTGGCTTATTATGCCATTGGAGATTATCACATCACATCAACAATTAATAATCCTAATGTTTTAATCTAATTAAATAATCTCAGAAACCCTTGTTAGAACAAATACATAAATTGATTTACTTGATTTGATTTAAAAAGTCTCAAAATGTTTAATATTGACTTGGTGTTATTTTTCTGTCATACTTTTTAAAGCAGATTGCAAGAGAGGGTTTCTTTCTATAAGATGCACAGTTTTGTTTATGTGATAACTTTGGATTTCTGAAGAGATGTTATATTTTTCCTGTTATTAAGACAACTAAAAAATTGTCATAATAAACAATTATGAGATCTCCGTTCACCAACAGCTTGTTTTCGAGGGTGTTTGGGTTAATCTTTTACTAGTGATGTTTCCAGTTTAAAAGCTGCTGTCAGTAAAGCAAAGAGGACAGCTTTCTAACAGTAATTGTTTACATGGTGGGTGTTGTGTGTAATGGCCCTTTTAATATTGACCTCTGAAGTCCTGCTTTATATTTAATATATTTAATGCTACATGCTCTCTAAGTAAGTAATTTTCATTTATTTATGTTTTTCTAAACCAATTGTGCACCTTTATAATTTTGCTTTGTTATATTTCAGGGTCTCCAATTATGAGATCTTCTGGTACACACACAACCTCTTCATCGTGTTCTACATCATCTTGATGGTGCACATGCTCGGGTAGGCACTTTATCTGTACAGGATTTCTCCTTTCGACTCACTTGAGATTTTTCTTTCTGCTCTGTAGGAACATTATGTTTTCTTCTGCTGAAGAAGTTAAAAATGTTAACAAATATTAATAATTTAACAGTCTGTAACAACTAAGATCTAACAGACCATCAAATTACTGTTTGCCTTATCACTGTTTATTCAAACGTATCTTTTTGAAGATAAAATAACAGATTTTGAACCTTTTTAAATGTATTTTTTTCTGTTTTAACCGTACAGTTTTTGTATATCCATTGCTGCATTTTTCCCCACAGACTCTATTAGTCAATGTTTGATCTCCATTCAGTATTTACACAGTGTCTTGCCAAAGCAATAATGCTAATTTAACTTTTATAAATTACTATTTACCTATTTCATCCTCAAAATGTATAACATTTTAAAAGCTTGGTATACAGTTGCATCCCCTCTCCTTTACTCTGGTTGCCATAAATCACCTGCATTTAAAATTACAACACTGAAGCACAGCAGTGGCAGTAGCATCATGCTGTGGGATGCTAGTCAGAGTCGATGGATCTGGGCAGAGGTTTACCCCCAAACAGGTCAATAGCCTTAAACAATCAGCCACACCAACAGATCAGTGGTCCTCGGCCCTGATGTTGAGAGGCCAATATCCTGCATGTTTAAGATTTGTCTCTGTTCAAGGAAGTGCTAAACAGAGATCATCAACAAGCATCAGACATACAAGAAATAAAATAAAACACATAGGAGATGTTTTATCAACTTAACAAATCAAATGATGTTTACTATGCTGGGTCAAAAGCTAATGAGAAAAGATGGGTTTATTAGAAAAGATTGGAATTAAGATCCCTCTATAACTTTTTCAAGTTCTGCAAAGTCATGTTAAGCACTTGCTTGTTTAATCTGTTGCGTGGCAGCAGGAAAACAACTGGATAATGAATACCACTGATCTAGAGTTAAAAAAAGAAAGTACCGTAAGTATTTATAGTTGGTTTGACAAATTATTGAATCAGGGAATGAATACTGGTGACAGTTTTCAGATTATTGCTTGGAAAATGTGACCATATATAATTTTCTTTCAATTCAATTCATTTCTAAACACTATTTTATCCTGATTGGGTTTTTCCCACTTCAGTTTAATAAGCCAGTTTGCACTAGTTTTTTATTTCTTTATCAGAGCAGATCCCATTAACACTTTCATGTGACCAATTATAGCAAAAAAAAATGCTTGAGGAAGGCAGTTTTTTTTTATGAATTTGTTTTTTTTTGCCAAAGTCTCTTCGCTAGTAAACCCCAAATCCTGATTGTTCTCATTTGCTTTTTTATCCCAGTGGAGCTCTGAAGTATCAGACCAACGTGGAGGCCCACCCACCTGGCTGCCTCAGACTCAATCAGAGCAACACGGAGCAGCAAGTTGATGATCTGGACCTGCTAGAAGATGATGATAGGAGATGTAGTGAGGACGCGCACTTTGAACCACACTGCCCTCAGGTCTGTGCATGTTTGTGTGTAAATATTTGAGTGCCCTACGTGTGATCTGAGGGGCTAGGGTTGTTGGAGGGAGCTGGACCCATTTATTAGAGGTGTGAGGGAAGGGCTCTGCACATCAAGGCCTGTTTGTGTGATTGTGTGTTTGCCTGTGGTTGTTAGGCAACGTGCTGGTTCCATAAAATCCCCTTTATAGTTGAATAAACTCCCCTGGCTTCAGTTAAGCTTTGAGCAATTCATCTTACAGGTATCTCTGAAAACAGCAGCTTTTTTTCTTTTTTTTTACTTTCTTGAAATTGACAAGCTGTTCTAGAGTTGATTTGCACAATTTTTATATTTCCCTTTTTTTAACTTAAATTTTATTGTTTTTACATAACAGAATGCAACAAAAACAATGTCAACAATATTACAAATGATACATAAGAGTAAAACATTGAGGTTGAATATGTTGAATCTCCCGTGGTGGCTCTGTTGTGGGCTTGGTTTGTCGCTCATTTGTCCCATTTTGTGTGAAAGTCGTTTCAGTCTCAGCTTAAATGTCAGTTTTTCGATGTTTAATATCTCCACCACCGCATCCATCCAGTTAGATTTCCTCTTTTTTAACCAACATGCTGAGGGAGATGTTTCTGAATGGGATGACAGCTGGCGTTCTTCTGCTGGTTATGCTTGTATGTTATTTAAACAGATGAATGTAGCGCTCTCAGGCACCCAAGATAACGGCACCCAAATATTATGCTGATTTGTGGAGGTCCACAATTCTCCTCCTGATGTTCTGCCTGATTTCTTTTGATATTTCCATCATATCACTAAAGGAAAGTGCGTTCAATGTGTTCCCTTAAAAGTACTTTCACAGGTGTTTCTTCAGTTAACTCTGATGTTGCGAATTAGCCTATCAAAGGCCTTCAATGCCATTACTTCATTGTTGGGGTTTTCTCAGACTCTTAAACACAGTAAGATTTAAGTTTGAGAGTTAGAGAGCAAGAAAAAAACAAAACAATGCCCTGTTAGTCTTCTTCTTAGCATAATAAATACATTCTATAGTCATAACTGAGATAAAACAAGAGCAATTAGTCAAAGATTTTTGGAAATATTTGTAAAAATGTTTTAGTTTCAACTATTGTGAACGTTTTTGGATATGCTCTAGATGCATCTTTGGCAAGCACAAGCATATAGGTACAATAAACCTAAGTAAATATAGTTAAATAAGATAATCTTATGACTTAATCAAGGATATATGTTTCCCTCCATGATATCAACACTTATACCTGTAGTGTTATCTTGTCTACTGTCTAAATAAACATAGAAGTGACTCTATGGTTGCATGTTGGCCCAGTTTCTAGTTCTGTCGCCTTGTAGCAAGAAGAGGGTATTTCTGCATGAAGTTTGCATGGTTCCCTATGCATGTTGAGATTCTCTCTCTGTTACTGTATGTCCCTGAAGTTACATTTGTCATACTGTAGATACAATGTTTTAGCCTTTAACCAGAGTTGTAATGTGTAATTCCTTTATTGTCCCACAATGGGGAGATTCATTCTCTGCATTTTGACCCATCCCCTTGGGGAGCAGTTTGGGGTGAAGGGTTTTGCTCAGGAACCCAGAGTGGAGACTGTGGGGATCAAACCGGGTACTTGCAACCTTTTAAAAGCACAAGCGCACTGCTCTAACCCACTAGGCCAACACTCCTCATTCACTTTATGCTCGCATGTAAAAAAAATTTGCAGCAATATTGAAAATGGTATCAAGTGTTGAAAGTTTTTCTTAGCATTTGAATGAGCAGGAAATTTTTGTTTAATTTTGACCTCGGCTTTCAACGGCTGAAGTGAGAAACCATTGCAAATAAATATAGATCTGCAAAATAAATGACATGACAATGCCGGTGATGGACTTTCATTCACAGTGGTCTGTTTGGATGCAATATTTACAGTAGTAGGCTGTAATATGTGAGATGTCATGCATTACGCAGTTTTTTTTTATTTTAATGAGTAGATTTTACTGTTATGAAGAACATTTGTTGTACTTTATCCCCACACCCAATACAGGTCTTGGTAAACAAGATCAGAGAGCTCAGGAACATCATGGGGAACCTAGAAATGACAAATGTATGTTACTTATGATCCACTCCACTGTCATGCGCCCCTGATTTCATGCAACCCTACTAACAAAACGATTAAAGAAGAGCAAAGTAACGAACAAACCCCAAAGACAGCTTTACTATGTTAAGCTAGACTGTTATTTTTGATTCTAGGTTATTTATTGCTTTTTATTTAAATATGTGGTCATTACGGTTTAATATTAGTCTAAGGGTTCAGTAAACAGCTTTCTGTTCATTTTGATTTTTGCAAATTAACTGAAGACTTTCCTTTTGGGGTTTCATGAACAAAAGTCTGGAACAGGCACCTACTGATTTCCAGTATTATATGAGAGCAGAAGTTTAGTTTGGAAAAAGAGTCTAATGTGGAGGGAAAATACTGATAGCTGATAAGAACTCCAGAGAAATATTTTGAAAAATATTCAGACTACATAGAAGCTTTTATTTGGCTTTAATGTCACAAGAATAAACAGTTAAATAAAGGAAATCTATTTATGTAGTCTGTATTTCATCTTCTGTTTTTTAAAATAGGGTTATGAGAATGAGAAAAATAATTTTACTAGAAGTTAAGTGTCATTGATAAATAACCTTGTGCTTTACTTCAGTGATGGGTAATTTTTTTGTGCTGTGTGTGTTTGATTCTGAATACAGACTTGGCTCTGGGTGTCGGGTCCACTCTGTCTCTACTGTGTGGAACGGTTTTACCGCTACATCCGAAGCAGCTCCCCTGTTACCATAGTGGCCGTTACCAGGCATCCTTGTAATGTCATCGAGTTGCGCATGTTCAAGAAGAACTTCAAAGCTCGTCCTGGACAAGTGAGAGGACATGTGGTCACGCCTTAGCTTTTTACTTTCATTGCTCCTCAGACGTATTTCTGTTAACCATTAATTCAAATATTTTTCTTAGTTGTTACTGTAACCTGCCTCATCCATTATGTCTGCGTGCCCCACGTTGGATCTTAAACTTCACCCGTTCCCTCATCCTGTTATTTCTCCATCCTTATCTCTTCCTCCAGTATATTGTTCTTAACTGTCCAAGTGTGTCTTCATTTGAGAACCACCCCTTCACCCTCACAAAGGTAAGACTGCCTAACCCCCGACACATTCCTCACTCGTGACACAACACCAGCCCAGGGACATGTCTGCATAAACACGCTCCTGTTTTCACAAGAACCTATTCTATCTGCTTCTCTACAAAGAAAAAGCACTTTGGCCTCAGCCAGGGCCCTGGATGCCTTCTGTGGCTTTGTCTCTAGATAAGTCATTCAGGAATATTATATTTCACTGTTTATTAGTGTTTCAGATTTTCTTCACATTGCACAAGAAAAACATTGCATATGTACAGGATAAAGAATCTATTTCACCTTATCTATGAACTTTTTAACACTTAGTGACATCATAACTATAAACTTCCATGTATTTTATTATGATTTTTAATCGTTTAAGACCAGATGGAATACTTTTCAAACCATCATCCAAAGATTAAAAGAATACATCGCAAACCTACAATAGCACTGCTGCCACTCAATCCGACAGGGAAAAACATGAGAGAAATCCCCAGAGAAGCAGTGAAAGGGCCTAGAGTTCAGTAACTCAGAAGAAGCTGCACATATCCACAGCTTAAACACAATTGGTACAACTTGAACAGTTGCTAACCACTAGGTGCCATTCTTTATCAGAGACTGTGCAGCTGTTCAAGGGAAATGGGAAAATGGGCGGAGCTAAATTAGATCAGGGTGCTGAAAAGAATAGTTAGAGGCTACACAGGAGTTAATATGATGATGGATGTCAACCTTCTTGTAAGATAACATTGGCAAAAAATACGCGCAGAGCTGCAATTATATCGATTAAATCAAAGTTGTGTCATGTGTTTAAATGGCCTAGCCCCATTTACACTACCCTTTTGAAACTGTG
>JAGKQL010002581.1:8479-32256 GCA_018398635.1 Cyprinodon brontotheroides | reverse complement strand
CACAGTTTCAAAAGGGTAGTGTAAATGGGGCTAGGCCATTTAAACACATGACACAACTTTGATTTAATCGATATAATTGCAGCTCTGCGCGTATTTTTTGCCAATGTTATCTTACAAGAAGGTTGACATCCATCATCATATTAACTCCTGTGTAGCCTCTAACTATTCTTTTCAGCACCCTGATCTAATTTAGCTCCGCCCATTTTCCCATTTCCCTTGAACAGCTGCACAGTCTCTGATAAAGAATGGCACCTAGTGGTTAGCAACTGTTCAAGTTGTACCAATTGTGTTTAAGCTGTGGATATGTGCAGCTTCTTCTGAGTTACTGAACTCTAGGCCCTTTCACTGCTTCTCTGGGGATTTCTCTCATGTTTTTCCCTGTCGGATTGAGTGGCAGCAGTGCTATTGTAGGTTTGCGATGTATTCTTTTAATCTTTGGATGATGGTTTGAAAAGTATTCCATCTGGTCTTAAACGATTAAAAATCATAATAAAATACATGGAAGTTTATAGTTATGATGTCACTAAGTGTTAAAAAGTTCATAGATAAGGTGAAATAGATTCTTTATCCTGTACATATGCAATGTTTTTCTTGTGCAATGTGAAGAAAATCTGAAACACTAATAAACAGTGAAATATAATATTCCTGAATGACTTATCTAGAGACAAAGCCACAGAAGGCATCCAGGGCCCTGGCTGAGGCCAAAGTGCTTTTTCTTTGTAGAGAAGCAGATAGAATAGGTTCTTGTGAAAACAGGAGCGTGTTTATGCAGACATGTCCCTGGGCTGGTGTTGTGTCACGAGTGAGGAATGTGTCGGGGGTTAGGCAGTCTTACCTTTGTGAGGGTGAAGGGGTGGTTCTCAAATGAAGACACACTTGGACAGTTAAGAACAATATACTGGAGGAAGAGATAAGGATGGAGAAATAACAGGATGAGGGAACGGGTGAAGTTTAAGATCCAACGTGGGGCACGCAGACATAATGGATGAGGCAGGTTACAGTAACAACTAAGAAAAATATTTGAATTAATGGTTAACAGAAATACGTCTGAGGAGCAATGAAAGTAAAAAGCTAAGGCGTGACCACATGTCCTCTCACTTGTCCAGGACGAGCTTTGAAGTTCTTCTTGAACATGCGCAACTCGATGACATTACAAGGATGCCTGGTAACGGCCACTATGGTAACAGGGGAGCTGCTTCGGATGTAGCGGTAAAACCGTTCCACACAGTAGAGACAGAGTGGACCCGACACCCAGAGCCAAGTCTGTATTCAGAATCAAACACACACAGCACAAAAAAATTACCCATCACTGAAGTAAAGCACAAGGTTATTTATCAATGACACTTAACTTCTAGTAAAATTATTTTTCTCATTCTCATAACCCTATTTTAAAAAACAGAAGATGAAATACAGACTACATAAATAGATTTCCTTTATTTAACTGTTTATTCTTGTGACATTAAAGCCAAATAAAAGCTTCTATGTAGTCTGAATATTTTTCAAAATATTTCTCTGGAGTTCTTATCAGCTATCAGTATTTTCCCTCCACATTAGACTCTTTTTCCAAACTAAACTTCTGCTCTCATATAATACTGGAAATCAGTAGGTGCCTGTTCCAGACTTTTGTTCATGAAACCCCAAAAGGAAAGTCTTCAGTTAATTTGCAAAAATCAAAATGAACAGAAAGCTGTTTACTGAACCCTTAGACTAATATTAAACCGTAATGACCACATATTTAAATAAAAAGCAATAAATAACCTAGAATCAAAAATAACAGTCTAGCTTAACATAGTAAAGCTGTCTTTGGGGTTTGTTCGTTACTTTGCTCTTCTTTAATCGTTTTGTTAGTAGGGTTGCATGAAATCAGGGGCGCATGACAGTGGAGTGGATCATAAGTAACATACATTTGTCATTTCTAGGTTCCCCATGATGTTCCTGAGCTCTCTGATCTTGTTTACCAAGACCTGTATTGGGTGTGGGGATAAAGTACAACAAATGTTCTTCATAACAGTAAAATCTACTCATTAAAATAAAAAAAAACTGCGTAATGCATGACATCTCACATATTACAGCCTACTACTGTAAATATTGCATCCAAACAGACCACTGTGAATGAAAGTCCATCACCGGCATTGTCATGTCATTTATTTTGCAGATCTATATTTATTTGCAATGGTTTCTCACTTCAGCCGTTGAAAGCCGAGGTCAAAATTAAACAAAAATTTCCTGCTCATTCAAATGCTAAGAAAAACTTTCAACACTTGATACCATTTTCAATATTGCTGCAAATTTTTTTTACATGCGAGCATAAAGTGAATGAGGAGTGTTGGCCTAGTGGGTTAGAGCAGTGCGCTTGTGCTTTTAAAAGGTTGCAAGTACCCGGTTTGATCCCCACAGTCTCCACTCTGGGTTCCTGAGCAAAACCCTTCACCCCAAACTGCTCCCCAAGGGGATGGGTCAAAATGCAGAGAATGAATCTCCCCATTGTGGGACAATAAAGGAATTACACATTACAACTCTGGTTAAAGGCTAAAACATTGTATCTACAGTATGACAAATGTAACTTCAGGGACATACAGTAACAGAGAGAGAATCTCAACATGCATAGGGAACCATGCAAACTTCATGCAGAAATACCCTCTTCTTGCTACAAGGCGACAGAACTAGAAACTGGGCCAACATGCAACCATAGAGTCACTTCTATGTTTATTTAGACAGTAGACAAGATAACACTACAGGTATAAGTGTTGATATCATGGAGGGAAACATATATCCTTGATTAAGTCATAAGATTATCTTATTTAACTATATTTACTTAGGTTTATTGTACCTATATGCTTGTGCTTGCCAAAGATGCATCTAGAGCATATCCAAAAACGTTCACAATAGTTGAAACTAAAACATTTTTACAAATATTTCCAAAAATCTTTGACTAATTGCTCTTGTTTTATCTCAGTTATGACTATAGAATGTATTTATTATGCTAAGAAGAAGACTAACAGGGCATTGTTTTGTTTTTTTCTTGCTCTCTAACTCTCAAACTTAAATCTTACTGTGTTTAAGAGTCTGAGAAAACCCCAACAATGAAGTAATGGCATTGAAGGCCTTTGATAGGCTAATTCGCAACATCAGAGTTAACTGAAGAAACACCTGTGAAAGTACTTTTAAGGGAACACATTGAACGCACTTTCCTTTAGTGATATGATGGAAATATCAAAAGAAATCAGGCAGAACATCAGGAGGAGAATTGTGGACCTCCACAAATCAGCATAATATTTGGGTGCCGTTATCTTGGGTGCCTGAGAGCGCTACATTCATCTGTTTAAATAACATACAAGCATAACCAGCAGAAGAACGCCAGCTGTCATCCCATTCAGAAACATCTCCCTCAGCATGTTGGTTAAAAAAGAGGAAATCTAACTGGATGGATGCGGTGGTGGAGATATTAAACATCGAAAAACTGACATTTAAGCTGAGACTGAAACGACTTTCACACAAAATGGGACAAATGAGCGACAAACCAAGCCCACAACAGAGCCACCACGGGAGATTCAACATATTCAACCTCAATGTTTTACTCTTATGTATCATTTGTAATATTGTTGACATTGTTTTTGTTGCATTCTGTTATGTAAAAACAATAAAATTTAAGTTAAAAAAAGGGAAATATAAAAATTGTGCAAATCAACTCTAGAACAGCTTGTCAATTTCAAGAAAGTAAAAAAAAAGAAAAAAAGCTGCTGTTTTCAGAGATACCTGTAAGATGAATTGCTCAAAGCTTAACTGAAGCCAGGGGAGTTTATTCAACTATAAAGGGGATTTTATGGAACCAGCACGTTGCCTAACAACCACAGGCAAACACACAATCACACAAACAGGCCTTGATGTGCAGAGCCCTTCCCTCACACCTCTAATAAATGGGTCCAGCTCCCTCCAACAACCCTAGCCCCTCAGATCACACGTAGGGCACTCAAATATTTACACACAAACATGCACAGACCTGAGGGCAGTGTGGTTCAAAGTGCGCGTCCTCACTACATCTCCTATCATCATCTTCTAGCAGGTCCAGATCATCAACTTGCTGCTCCGTGTTGCTCTGATTGAGTCTGAGGCAGCCAGGTGGGTGGGCCTCCACGTTGGTCTGATACTTCAGAGCTCCACTGGGATAAAAAAGCAAATGAGAACAATCAGGATTTGGGGTTTACTAGCGAAGAGACTTTGGCAAAAAAAAACAAATTCATAAAAAAAAACTGCCTTCCTCAAGCATTTTTTTTTGCTATAATTGGTCACATGAAAGTGTTAATGGGATCTGCTCTGATAAAGAAATAAAAAACTAGTGCAAACTGGCTTATTAAACTGAAGTGGGAAAAACCCAATCAGGATAAAATAGTGTTTAGAAATGAATTGAATTGAAAGAAAATTATATATGGTCACATTTTCCAAGCAATAATCTGAAAACTGTCACCAGTATTCATTCCCTGATTCAATAATTTGTCAAACCAACTATAAATACTTACGGTACTTTCTTTTTTTAACTCTAGATCAGTGGTATTCATTATCCAGTTGTTTTCCTGCTGCCACGCAACAGATTAAACAAGCAAGTGCTTAACATGACTTTGCAGAACTTGAAAAAGTTATAGAGGGATCTTAATTCCAATCTTTTCTAATAAACCCATCTTTTCTCATTAGCTTTTGACCCAGCATAGTAAACATCATTTGATTTGTTAAGTTGATAAAACATCTCCTATGTGTTTTATTTTATTTCTTGTATGTCTGATGCTTGTTGATGATCTCTGTTTAGCACTTCCTTGAACAGAGACAAATCTTAAACATGCAGGATATTGGCCTCTCAACATCAGGGCCGAGGACCACTGATCTGTTGGTGTGGCTGATTGTTTAAGGCTATTGACCTGTTTGGGGGTAAACCTCTGCCCAGATCCATCGACTCTGACTAGCATCCCACAGCATGATGCTACTGCCACTGCTGTGCTTCAGTGTTGTAATTTTAAATGCAGGTGATTTATGGCAACCAGAGTAAAGGAGAGGGGATGCAACTGTATACCAAGCTTTTAAAATGTTATACATTTTGAGGATGAAATAGGTAAATAGTAATTTATAAAAGTTAAATTAGCATTATTGCTTTGGCAAGACACTGTGTAAATACTGAATGGAGATCAAACATTGACTAATAGAGTCTGTGGGGAAAAATGCAGCAATGGATATACAAAAACTGTACGGTTAAAACAGAAAAAAATACATTTAAAAAGGTTCAAAATCTGTTATTTTATCTTCAAAAAGATACGTTTGAATAAACAGTGATAAGGCAAACAGTAATTTGATGGTCTGTTAGATCTTAGTTGTTACAGACTGTTAAATTATTAATATTTGTTAACATTTTTAACTTCTTCAGCAGAAGAAAACATAATGTTCCTACAGAGCAGAAAGAAAAATCTCAAGTGAGTCGAAAGGAGAAATCCTGTACAGATAAAGTGCCTACCCGAGCATGTGCACCATCAAGATGATGTAGAACACGATGAAGAGGTTGTGTGTGTACCAGAAGATCTCATAATTGGAGACCCTGAAATATAACAAAGCAAAATTATAAAGGTGCACAATTGGTTTAGAAAAACATAAATAAATGAAAATTACTTACTTAGAGAGCATGTAGCATTAAATATATTAAATATAAAGCAGGACTTCAGAGGTCAATATTAAAAGGGCCATTACACACAACACCCACCATGTAAACAATTACTGTTAGAAAGCTGTCCTCTTTGCTTTACTGACAGCAGCTTTTAAACTGGAAACATCACTAGTAAAAGATTAACCCAAACACCCTCGAAAACAAGCTGTTGGTGAACGGAGATCTCATAATTGTTTATTATGACAATTTTTTAGTTGTCTTAATAACAGGAAAAATATAACATCTCTTCAGAAATCCAAAGTTATCACATAAACAAAACTGTGCATCTTATAGAAAGAAACCCTCTCTTGCAATCTGCTTTAAAAAGTATGACAGAAAATAACACCAAGTCGAATATTAAACATTTGAGACTTTTTTAAATCAAATCAAGTAAATCAATTTATGTATTTGTTCTAACAAGGGTTTCTGAGATTATTTAATTAGATTAAAATTATTAGGATTATTAATTGTTGATGTGATGTGATAATCTCCAATGGCATAATAAGCCAAATTAACAGATTTCATGTATTTTGGAAACCTGACAGTTTCTTATAAAGTAATTTTGTCAGACCCGCCTTCAATAAAAACTTTAGAGAAAATATAAGTCCTTGTTTCATAAATACTGTCAAAAGAAGAGTGATCAAGGATATCGGGATGTTTTGTGATATGAAAATATATCTCTCTTGATCATTGTTTTGGTTTCCCTCCAGTGTGCAGAAGCCATCATCCCAACACTGGAAACCCTGAGCCAGACTCTTATCTAAAACCTGGAAAAGCCTCTTATTGTTTGTTCACTTAGTAAAGGAGCTGGAAACCCCATTGTGACACACATACACATCCACACTGTGTCCTCCAACCACAGAATGTCACAGTGAACCGAGAAAAGACCATCAGCATGACATCACCATCATCATCTATGGCACAAGATGAGCCCCAGCTCCAGCAAAAACACAGCATAACGTAGACATAACATAGCGATGACGAAGCATGACTTAAATAAACCTGACCTACATTTCTAGAGATGATTTAAAAAAGGTCAATAATCAGAATCAGATTTTTTTTTTTTTTCTAGCCCTTACCAGTTTGTCGGACGCCAAAAGGGGAGTGTTGGCCTAGGGGTTAGAGCAGTGCGCTCGTGCTCTGAGAAGGTTGCGAGTACCCGGATCAAACGCCACAGCCTGTATTCTGGGTACCTGAGCAAAACCTTTAACCCCCGATTGCTTCCCGGTCGCCACACAATGGCAGCCCACTGCTCCCCAAGGGGATGGGTTAAAATGCAGAGAATGACTTTCCAATAAAGGGATTTACATTTAAATAAAACACTAACTACTCACTCTAAAAGCAACACTATTGAGAGACACAGTAAATAGTGAGAGAAGACAACAAAAGGTTTGCCATTTCTGGCATCACTAAGGAGTTTTAACATGAAGTCAAACAAAAGATCCAAAAGTTATTTTAGATTCTGAGGAAATAACAGGAGGCTAAATGGGACATGTTAAAACTTTCATAATAGAACACCACAAAGTTACAGGGTTATTTTTGGAATGAAGGTAAAGATAATTTTGCTAACAGAAAGTCATTGTGAGTATCTAAGAAATATAACTAGATTTATCTTCTAACAGCTAGTCAGAAAAATATTATGTACAGTTAAAACTAATTCAACTGAAAATGTCAATTTTAAAGGAGTTAAAAGCTATATTACCGGATATCAAAAACATACTGACTGCGTCTATATAAGGACTTTAAGTGGTATCAGTCGAAGATAAGCTTATTTGAGTCAGCTATGGTCATTTTCTAAAACAACTGAATGCCCTGGAAAGAAGATTACATTTTTATTTATGATATTTTTGTGTAACTTTGACACAACCCAAAACTTAACCCCATTTTTGTTGAGCGAGAGCAGACTGACTAGTCCATACAGACCCAGCAGATTGATAATGCAGTTATCATTAAAGGATCATTTGGATGTAAAAAAAATTGCAGCAACACAGTATTAACACAAACAGTTTAAAAACAAAATGTAACAATTATTATGCTTTTGTTGCAAATGATTATCATTTAGATTAATAGATCTTTTCATATATGTATAATAACCCAATATATTATACATTGGACTGCAGGAGCAATACGATCATGTTTTTGGGGTTTTTTTCTGTTTCAAAACACAGCTTTTCAAACCCTGAACACTATATATGTTCTCACTCATAACTGTATTTTCAGTCATTTTGAGGTTTTTTTACTGTTGTTGTGAGCAACAATCAGCCAAACTACTCTCATCACTGCATTTTTAAGAGATTATCCCAAGGTCGAAAGTTTGGATTTGACGTTTTTAACAAAGAATCTAACTTGCTCCTCCACCCTTAGTGATTCCAAACACATAATATCTTCTTTTGCATATCTACTAACTTAAATGCATTCCTCTTCTCTTAGTACAAAGCATGAACTTTTAAAATAACAGAAACCATGGTTTATTTCAGCATACCGAACGCAGTAGGAGGAAGATATGAACATCAGGAGAAGGATAAGGACCAGTAGGACACCAGTAACTCCTGGAACTGAAGAGAACCATTATGACAGAGTAGAGACAAAATAAACAGCGTCAACATAAAGTTATCAACAACAACTGTCTTGTTTAATCTGGCTGGGTTGATCTAAATGTGACAGAAATAAAAAAGGTTTAAAAAAACATGTATTTAGAGCGATTTTATTTACATGCAACAAATTCCACCAACAAAATTGCAATAGTCTGCTGGGCCAAAATGCATTTAGAGTTGCTTCTGCTAAAGTCTATATCCTTTAATGTAAAACACTGATGCAAAAACATCACTTAAACCCCTGATAGATTTAGGTTTAAAGCAATGGTTTCATTTTGCCACTTTTCTTAAAACCAGTAAATACGACTAGTCGGAGTGGACTTATTTTATAATCTTTGTAGGGCACTAAAGATTAGGCTGGCTGGAAATGAGGCCTTTTAACATAAAAAATTCAGGATTTTATAGCCAAAAAAAAAATATGTAAAAAAAAAAACAAAAAAAGCTGTGTTACCTAGGGTTGTCCCAATAAAACTTTTTTATTTCTGATATGATACCTCACTAATGTGACTTTAAGTATTAACCATTACTGATATGTATCTGATAAAATATCAATATGATAGAAAACATTAGATGAAGTTATATTTCTCAAACAGAAAACTATTCTTAACACAAGGTATGGAAACAACTGACCCATTTCTTATTCACAATATAATTAAATAAACTTTAAACAAAAGCCAATAGAATTGTAGTGTTTTAGGAGCTTTTTGATATCAGAGATTTTAGAGGCAGGCCGATATATTTCAATATTCATTTTATGCCTGAATTTGGAACAATTTCTAATATCAATATGAAATCCGGACAGTCCTAGTGGCAACATGTAAAAATCTGTTTAATTGCTGCAATGCTAATCAAGATTTTGCCAGTGGTTTTTTAAAAAGGTATAAAAAGACGTTTAAAGCAAAATAAAAAAATTTAAAAAATGTTACTACAGAATCTATAATGATGGATTCTTGATTTTATCAATAACACATGAACAACAAAATTAAAAGTGCTGCCGGTCGGTGCTAAAAAATACCCAAAACAATACAAATACATTAATAACTATAGTATCTTAAAATACTTAAAATAGCACAGTATCTTAAAATAACACAGCTTAAGAATTAAAACAAATAACAGTTAAAAAAATAACTGAAATAAAAAAGAAACAGCCTACCCATGCTCATTGTTACGCTGTCGTTTATGTCAATTTATGGATTTTTTTGAGAGCATCTAGATTAGCTATAGCTGTAGGCTAAAAACTGTCAGTGAATCGATTAGTTATTTTTTTCATCTGTACCGTCTACCTGAAGGCAACAGTGCAAACAGAGAGAACAAGATGAGAAGAGTTTTTTGTGATATGTTGTTAAAGACAACATCTGTGTTTAAGTCCTGCAGTGAGGGGAGAGGGCAGCCAATCATTTAAAAACTTCTGATCTGCGCTGTAAGATTATTATTTTCAACATCTAATAAGACTTTATTCAAGCTAAGGAAGCTAGAAAATGTTATTTACATGTGTTTATATATGATCTTCCAAAATATAATCTAGAATTGCACAAAACAAACTAAACAATAATATAAAGTAAAAAATATGTAGCGAAAGATAAAATCATCAGAACTTCATTCACCAAAGTTAAGAAGATAAGAGTCTCTGTTCTTACTTGTTGTTAAAATGATCCTCTTGGGGTCCTGAGAATGAAACAAAAAAAGAAAGAGGTCTGTAGTCTTCATCATTCAGTTGGTTACAGTAATGCTTGTGTGAGCTGCCTTGAATGGCAACAGATCAATGCTGAGGAGAAAACAGTCTGCAGAATTAATGCCAAACTGTCTGAACTGACTCTCTGTCCTCCTGCGGACGTTAAAATGATCAGACTCTGTTATTTTAGTCACAAAGTTTTCAAGCTTAAACTCTATTACCTATAAATGTAATCTTCATAGGGTTTAGTTATAGGTTATGCCAAATTCATTATTTTACTGTAATTACAATCCAAAATCTTTGTGTAAATGTACATTTTCATGTTGATGCAGTTTCCCATGTGTAAATATTCAGAAGCTGTCACACTAAAGAAATAAAACAAGACATTTCATTAGAGAGGCTCAGATGAATTGGCCAGACACCAGAATGATTTTCCATTTACACTAACAGGCCCTAATGAGAAAACAGTAAACTAACGTTTGCAAGGTTCTAATTCTGTCTGATGGACCACTTAGGAGCAGGAAATGTTCTGGAATGTTTCATAAACCTCACAATTTAACCTTACTGATGTTTTCATTTAAAATGCTAAAAAAGAGGTGCTTTTCCAGTAAAGGAACCTTTTTCAGAGGGCAGTGTAGCTTTTCCTCCTTCAGCGTTCGCAGTGCTGGAACCAGCGCCAAATCAAGGGTCAGACATCTACCCCCCACAAACAGAGCAGGTGGGGAGGCTGGACTGTTTGGATAAACCCTGAACTAACGGAGGAGCTTTCGGCTGGGGGGGGGGAGCTAAAGTTTTCTTACTGGCTAAAAACCCCCCACCCCCGCCCTCATCAGCATATTGTTTCACTTATCTGTCACTTTCAAAGTCTCTGGAGTTTGTATTTTCTATATTAGCAATATATAGAAGGACAGGATTCCTTCTTTTTTATGATTTCAATTAAGCTCAGCAATCCATAATGAATATTAATATTTATTTACATTTTTACAAATTCTTCATTTGAAAAATTCCCCATCCTTAATGGAAGTATTTCAATTTGTGAAGCAGATTTCTGCTTTCAGGATATTTACAGAATCCCAGACTAAGGACCCAATCAAGGCCTTTTGAATATATTTGATCCAGTAAGCACAAAAAAATGGTTCAGCATTTATGTCCTGAAATAAAGATGAAGTGATTACAGCTGTTTAATTGCTAACAATTGCAGGTTTGAACTGAGCAGACAGGCTACAGCAATAGATCTAAATGTCTATTAAACATTGATTAATTATGTCCATAGATGGGTGATTGTAATCTTTTTTCCTCCCCCGGTATCTGCTCAGTCCACTCTACCTACGTACAGACAATATTTGGAGTCTGTGGTTTTTTAACCATGAAACAATCTGAGATTAGAGCTGTTTTGGTTCATCGTCTTTAATGACTTGATGGCTGCAGTGGGAGGAGATCTGCTTCCCTATTAGTTCTCCTATAGGAGGAGTTACTTAGTATCAGCGAGTTTAATCTGCATAATTCAGCCCAGCTTTCTGACAAAAAGACCCAACTTAAAGGAGAAGTTCGGTTTTTTACACTTTAAGCCCATTTTCTGTAGTGTCCAGGATGAAATCGAATGATCGACACCAAAAGTTTGACAATTGCTCCTGTCTCTGCTTTTTGGCTCATTTAGAATCACCCCCCTGGCTGCTTTAGAATAGCTTGCATAGAGCATGTCCGATAATGTCCTTAAAACAACCTTAAACGTTCTTTTTTTTTAAATATGCTACTCACCGGCTCGTCAGCACTGTTCAATGACGTTCCAAAAAAGGTTCCGCTGCCACCGGAAACGGAAATGGGGCCTGTTTACACAGTTGTAGTCTTTTCGCTTCACTCTGTGTACTCCGACGTCGAGAATCAAGAATCCACCTTTCGTATTCCATTTTCAGAGTTTTTTAAAGTGTTTAACAGAGACGTTAGCACCTCGACGTCGGAGTACACAGAGTGAAGCGAAAAGACTACAACTGTGTAAACAGGCCCCATTTCCGTTTCCGGTGGCAGCGGAATATTGACTATTCCTACAGAACTCAATGGGATTTACAAAATGCTAAATAAAACACTACAGGAACGTTTTTTCTTCACGAAACTTTTTTTGGAACGTCATTGAACAGCGCTGACGACCCGGTGAGTAGCATATTTTAAAAAAAGAACGTTTAAGGTTGTTTTAAGGACATTATCGGACATGCTCTATGCAAGCCATTCTAAAGCAGCCAGGGGGTGATTCTAATTCAGAGCAGGAAAGTCGTCTGAGTAGCTCACACTGAAGTTGACCACATTCACCAGGTGGGCTGAAACGTGCACAACTGCAGATGATGAGAAAGTAAAAAAAGGAAACACATTTTAGTTGAAGAAGATAGGATTTCTCCTCACCTCCAGACTGATAAATAACTGACGTCTTTGTCCATTCAGCAAAAAAGCAGCGCAGCTCAAACACACACTTCTCCGTGACATCACAGGCTAAGTACGCAGCCGTTCAACAGCTGATGGAATTAGAGGCTGTAATCATGACACACAAGGGCCCTTTTTCTCTCCCCCATATCCTCTCCCACTCCCACTGGCGTCCAGCCCCCCCCTCTCCCTGCCTTTCTTCTCACGGTTTGTGTCTCTCTTCCATCCTGCTGCCTCTTTGTCCACAGTGTTATTGTCAACTGAGAGAATAAAGATTATGTGAATGCTTGTGTTATTATACTGTAAAAGGTGAAGAGGTTTATTGTTTTGAAGCTAACGGATGATATAACAGAAAAAGGAAAAAGAAAATGTTTATCTTTTGAATTTTCTTAAAGATCTCTTGCCGAAAATTCAGATGACTACCAGTGAGAGAAAATCTGAGCTTCTATTTCTGTCTCATTATTTTTACAGGATTTACTGTGATGATGGGAAAAGTTGATCTTTTCAGACTTCAAAAAAATTCTCAGATATTAAAAGAAAATATATAAGATAAAAACTTACAAATTTACTGCTAAATCGAGGCAAAAGCTGCTTTCATTCATATGATGGAACAAGAACAGAGAACTTATTGATCCATTCTATTGATTCATTCGTTGATATGATAATTTAAACTGTTCTGCAGGCTGAAAACATCAACAATTAAAATTAATTGTTTTTGGAATATGATTGCTAATCAATATAATATTGTTTTTTATATCCGCTATGTTAGTGTGTCAGTTTTTACAAGGCTGGTTAATATTTTTACTGCTTAAAGGCACACCGTGCAACTTTTGGCCACTAGGGGAGCTAGACTGGTATCTTTTACGTCAGAAGTTTCACGTCTACACAGGTAAAAAAAGCCGGCCTGCTGATTATGTGGAAAAAAAAACAAAAACAAAAAAAACAGTGAAGCAGAATCAGGGGCGTACAAGATTACCGCTTCTATGTTCTACTGGTTTTGTTTTATGAAAGTAAGAATCTGTCATTTGCACGGAATGCCTGAAATGTACACATTTAGGCGGTGCGGTTCTCTTAGCTTTTGTTCGTAGCCTGCTAGCTTTATTTTTCTTCCACTAAACATAAAAAAATAATAACAGAGATATATGACTGTATACTAGGAGCAAAGTATTAACTTACCAGTCTATTAATAAAGTTGAAAAAATAGAATCGGTTTTACATCTGGCTTCTTCTTTTAGCCTGCGTCAACGAACAAACTCCTTTCCACAATTGATTCTTGTTTTCCCTCGACCACGATCCCTTCATATTTTCTCTTCTAAGCCTCCTCAGAAGGTTTAAACCCTTTACTTGCCTTAGCCATGACCAATAGTCAAGCAGGCAGAAAAATAGTAGAGCGAAAGCCTGAGCTCCATGACGATATAAGAGCTTGTGGCTGTAAAGCAATATGTTCTTCCAGGTCACATTACATGGCCTACAACGGTCCGTCTTCTCCCATCTACTATAGTCAGTATTTCAAGAGTGGAGCCCCGCTCATAGCATTGATAGTGTCAAGCTCTGTATGTTGGCCTGAGGAATCATTTTAAATAACTTATATGCATCAACTCTTTAGGTCACAAAGTCTGCGTTGTGCCTTTAAACATTAATTATGTTGTTGTAGAGAAGAACTGGTCCAGATCTACACGGCTTAGCACATCACTGATTTGAAAGATGCTTTTCTCTTTAAAAAGGAAGAGTGAAAGGGAGGCTTTTTCTAAAACAATAAAAAATGTAGGTATCTTAAACTTCTTATCGTGTATGAAAAAGAATAGTTTCAATCTCATATTGGGTCAGTTATACAGATTTTTATCATTTTCACTGACAAGACAGAAGAACTGTTTCAGCTTTTGGGTGAACCTTATAAAATGTCCTTCGTAAATCAGCCTCTCCATGTTTACTTCAAGTTTGGTGACAGGTCACTCCACCCAGCTGCTTGCTGAAATCGATTCAGGCTTGAGTAAGCATGAAGAATGCAACATCTAGTTTTTTACCTCACATTTCCAGTACAGAATCTATAAAGTGGGAGAAGGCGTTAAAATGATCTGCCTTCTTTACCAATCAGAGAGCCTCTCCAAAGAAAGGATCTGATTCAGATTAAAATATTTCTCACATGAATCACCCTCTTTCAGGGGAAGTTATTGCATCCACACATTAGATGCAAAACTGAATGGGTTCACCTCAATGTAATTATGTTTATTTCACTACATATTATTAGTTTCTAATGCAAAGCTTGCCTTTTTATGAGCGTATTTTAGGCTTTTTTGTGCAACACAAGAGTAAAACTCATGTAAGGAGCTTTTAATAATTCAATTAAGTCATAAATTATATGACATTTATGTAGAATTGGGCCTTATCCATTTGACAAATGTCTGCATGGGAAGAAAGACGTCTCCTACTTCCTGGATAATGATCGTCTGACATTATCAAAGAGTCTTGAGTTAACAGATGTTTAAACCAAAGGAAGAGAGCGGAGGAAATGCTCGCAGCAGGCAGCTATATGTGCAGGATGCTTAATTTAGTTACCCTTTGTGCTTTTTCATGTGAAACTAAGATTCTGTTTAAGATACACTAATGCAAGGCAGCTTTTCAGAAAAAAAAGCAGCCAACTAAACATGGGTGAGTCAGAGGTAGAAGCTTGTGAACTCAAACCCTGGTGGATACGGAGCTGTCTGAGGTTCAAATGTTGTCGTGAGAGAAGACACAAAACACAAAGCTAGACTTAAAAAACACAAAGGAGAAATAATCGCCCAGCTGGTGGACCACTACGGATCCATTTCATCACACTTTACAAGGAAGACAGTAGAGAGGGAGATGGGAGCCTGCTGGGGGATTTTACCTGAGAAGAGGCAGACGGCTACGCCACATGCCACATGAAAGGTCTTACTCTTATCCAGCAGCCTCCGTGTCTTTCTGCTTGATACCTACATGAGTGTGAAACACAGACAAGAATCACTGTGGAGCGAAAATCCTAATCTTTTTTTCTGTTTATTTCACTCGGTTGGTGACCCTTACCACGTGTGTTCCTCGTATGAAGGTGAGCAGAGAGCGGCACATGGGCAGCAGCACCAAGCTGCAGTTCAGGTTCAGCACAGAGGCAGACGCTCGGCTGATGCACAGTCCGACCTTGGGGAAGATGGAGAAAGGCAGACGCTGTCAGACAGGCCTACAGCTCTAGCTTATGTAATCAAGACCAGCTGAGAACTCGAGGCATGACTTCACCGCAGAGGTTTATAGCAAACCACCTTTGTCTTTCACCATGTGGAGGTCTGAGCCCACTAACAATTACAATGTGACTCAGCTGAAAGTATGTTGCTAACAGGCACCAACCTTAGGACTGAGGCTTATTGGAAAAGATGATCCCTATTTACCAAACTCTTATTCCCTGACTAGGAAAAGTTTTCATATCCCTTTGAGATTTCCCATTGCATTACATCACAACCAGAAAATCCAGTGTACTTTTTAGAACAAAGCAGTTTAAGCTTTTGTGAATGACAAAGTTTCCAAATAAAGTTTTGTGAGCATTTGTATTAGACCTCCCTGAGTATTTGTTCTGTCTGATTTGTCTCAGTCACTTTTATTTGTCCATTCTTCCTTGCAAAGCAGCCTCTGTAAACAGATTTTTAAACTGGATCTAGATCTTGTGCCTTGACTGGGCCAATACTTTGAGTTAATAATTATGGTCTACTTTGTGTTGTCTGTCCCAAAAAATCCATATAAAATCCCCTGAGGTTTGTGGCTGTAACATGACAAGTTGTGGAAAGGTTCAGGTGGTATACAATAGTATGATAAGGTACATTTACATCTATTGATCAGGCCTAAGCTTACAGATTTTACAGTGACTCATCTGCTTTGCACACAAGAATCAACATCTCATGCCGAGGCAACACATGACAAAATGTAGGGAAGCACCGCTGAAATAATGTGTGAGCAAGACGGATAATCTGACTGAATAAAACCCAATCTGCAGCTTGATAATCTAATTAAAGTCGGGCTCACTCTGACATTTCATAAACTCAGCACATTTGTTGAGAGCTTGGTACACTGCAGGTGCTGCCACTATTGATCATCTCTGACTTCACTGAGCTGGGGGGGGGTGTAGATCAAAGAAAACTAAAAAGGTATGACCGGGATCAAGCCTGTGAAGATGTTCTGGTCTAAGAAATCTAACCAAATCAATGAGGTTTGATGGTCACAAAATGTCAAGTCAGATTTAAGGGACCATAAATGAAATATAAGAATGCTGCAGAGAACAGACCAAAGCTTAAACCTAAATATAACTTAAGGTTAACCCATCCTGACCCTTTTATTCTTAAAACCCTCATCCACACACTCCTCTTAAAGAGCCTCTTAAAGAACAGCAGCTGAAGGCAGCAACAACCAGACGGAGATCTGATACCCTCCTTTCTAACACCCCAAACGCGCCTGCCAAGCAGGTGAATAAGATAAGAGGCTATTTGAAGTATTAATGCTTTGGATACACATTGCACTCGTACTTATGTGCACATAAAGATAGGCACATAGACTTAAGCCCTCCAGCGAGGCATTCAGTGGAAACGGGGGCTTGCCCACACTTGCCCCTTTCCTCCCCTTTTGCCTCCCACTGTACAGGCGGTGCAACAGTTCACACATGCTGTTTGCTGCCATTTCTCATAGCTTCTTGGTGCTCTGAGGGCACAGGTTTGTTAAGACTTTGCTGCCTCTTCTGTTTTTTTTCAAGTTGACATATGCAAATACAGAGTATTTACCATTTGTCATTGTATGACAATCATACATTTAAAGGGGCAGTGTACGCACAAATATTTCTAGCAAAGTCAACTTCCCAAGTATTATAGTGGGCTAGAGCTAAAGTCCCATTCACTACAGGTTTTTATATTTTTTTTTACAGCATTATATTTCCGGCATTATCTCTTAATAAAGATTCTATGTACGTGGTGATGTAGAGTGTTAACTTTTCCCCGGAATGCATCATTATGCAAGCAGTACAATTTTTATCTTATCCAACGGTTGTGTTTCTTCCACACGTTTGCTGTGTCTCCTAAAAACTGTGTAACTCTTTGAAAGTTCTGCCATACCTACATAGGACTACAAAGCACGCTGAAAGCCTGTGGAGTTATTCTGTCACGTAATCCTGCTATTTAAAAAGAGGAGTTCAAGTATCTCTGGGTCTTTTTCACAAGTGAGGGACTGATGGAGTGTGAGATCGATAGAGGGATGGATGAGCGTCAGCAGTGATGTGGTCGCTGTATCGGATTTACCGATCGATCTACGTTCCCACCCTCACTTATTGTCATAAGATCTGGGTAATGACCAAAAGGACAAGATTAATTATACAAGCGGCTGAAATGAGTTTCCTTCACAGGGTGGCTGGGCGCACCCTTCGAGATCGGGTGAGGAGCTCAGTTACCCGAGAGGAGCTCGGAGTAGAGTCGTTGCTCCTCCACGTTAAAAGGAGCCGACTGAGGTGGCTTGGGCATGTGTTTTGGATGCCTCCTGGTTGCCTCCGTCTGCAGGTGTTCCAGAGATGTCCTACTGTGAGGAGGCCTCTTGGAAGGTCCAGAACACGCTAGTCTCTCAACTGGCCTGGTTTTGCCTCAGGGTCCCCCTAGAGCAGCTGGAGGAGGTGTATGGATCAGGAAATCAACCCATTAGGACAACTAATATTTGTCCTCATGGGATCTCCCACCTGAGCTTTGGATCTCTGCAGCTTATCTTCTGGAGCTACCTCCTGACTGCATTTCTCCATAATGTTCCAATTGTTCAGTCTGTCAGTTAAGGTAGAAAGCACCCTCTCTAAATGAGATTTATTTTGTAACGTAATCCTGCTATTAAAAAAACGCATATATTATTTTATGTGTATTTGATTTTGTTCCATTATTTTATGTAGGCCAATTAGATAAATCATATTACAACAAAATTTTGGTCATCATATAACCATCTAAGAGCTAACAGAGTATAAATAGCTGTGTTACCTTTAGACACAGTATGGAATAAAGCAGGACTTAAAGTCAACCACAAGAAAGGGCTACATGTTCACAATGCTAATAGGCTGGTTTTACTGAGTAAATAATTTCTTTGCAGCATTACACCAACTTTGTTTATGAAGTGCCTTAAAACAGCCACAGCTGAAGCAAGGTGCTGCCTATGACTGCAAACTAAAAAACCTACTTGAAAGCTTAAAAAAAGCGTAATATAAAAAATGCAGAAAAGCAGAAACAATCAAACATAATAAAACCAGGTAAACAAGGTCAAACTATATTTCACTAATATTATAAGTTAGAGAACAACAAAAGGCTAGAAGACAAGTGGGTCTTAAATGTGGTCAATGATTGAGCCTCTCTAATGCAGCAGGTTATCCCACAATTGAAGAGCAGCAACAGAGAAGGCCCTTAATATCAGTGTAAAATGTGGCCTGCAGTAGGAGCATTACTTATCATGCTCAGGATAATTTTAAAGTTCAACTCTTTTATTAGTTGATGATTGTGAATGTAAGGCTCAGGCCTGCACTGGATCTCTAACAGGAAGTTCTTAAGACTTAGGGTTTTTTTATGTTCTTTGTTAGGGTTTTTTTTTTTGTTTGTTTTTTTGTTTTGTTTGATTTTTTGCTATTCTGTTTTTCAGAATACCAAGAATACCTTTCTATCATAGTAAACTGAAGTGAGAAAGATTGGGAGTACTGAGACCTGAAGTCACCTCATCTTTTACAAGAAAATTTACCACTTAATGTTTTTGGGTTCCATGAAGCCTATTTATAATCAAGCTTTCTTCTCTGTGCCTCAATATCAGGACCCTCACAGTCCATGTCTGGACTTTTACGATTCACACATTGGGCCCAGTTTCAGTAACAGCTGCATTCATTCATAAAGTTTCAATGATCTTCCTAACTTGTAATCAAATCCAATTCAGATTGATGAACGAATCATCCTAGATTTTAAAACCGTATACCAAAATCCATCAGAAGATAAAGTTATTCATAAAAGATCATTAAAAAATGTGCTACAGAGAGCCTTTTGAGGACATTGATTTCAGATCAGTATATTAGTAAAGCCTTCTTTAAGAATAACAATGAACATTAAGAAAAAGAAAGCAATATTAGGGAAAATGCATTTAGTATTTAATTTACACCAACAGGAATTTAACAAAAATCCCACTAAGCAATTCAGCAAGCAAGGCACAACTGATGACTTCCAGAGACACAAATAGTTAACCAACTAATATAAAGTGTAAACATCTGTAAAAGCTGTTCATCATTTCAGTTGCTTGGTGGCTTTATCTACAAGGTTTGCAGCAAGTTGCAAATAGTTTTTATGGGGTGCTCTGCCAACAGTCGATTTTCTTCTTGCATTATATACTTTTTACTATGCCTCTAAATGGGAGGTTATGTAAAATCCCATATAGTCTGAAAGAGATAACTCATCTTCTACATCTTCTTTTGTGTATCAGTGTGTTTTTAAGATTTCAAACCATCTGTGTAAAGCAGCTCTAATGGGACATTTATGCCTTATAGTCCTACAATAACTCTTCTCAAATTGTATTTTTTTTTTTATTCTACAATGAAGTTAAAAACATAAAGTGACTTTTTTATTATTCAAGACTGTGTTTTTTGCAGCAGATGTTATGATTCCTCACCCCCAGCATCCTGTAGAGGTAATGGTACTCCTGCCCTGTGGCATACAGCTGGAAGGTATTGAGGAAAAGCCAGGTGTTGGCTCCCAGCCACAGCATCTAAACACATGCAGACACACCATGTATTAATTACTGTAACACCAATAAACCCATCAATCATAAGATCACTTTAAGAGAGAGAAAATGTACATTTTCCTCTAACAGATGCTATAAACTGATGTGACATTTAAGGCTTAATCTGTATGGTCCACCAGCTGGATGGGTAACAAACATTAAACATTGACATCTGAAAGTAAGTATAAGAAATGTAAAACAGCTGATAAGAAAAACAAAAGAAGAAAGGAACTGAAGGGATTAGTTATAAAGTTTATGCCAAACTTTCCCCCACCAGCACCAAGTGCTTCGCTCCCTCGTTGGCCACCCAGCTCCGCAGCGCAGCCATGGTGCCTTCAGGGTCTCTGCCGCTGAAGTTGCTCCAGGATTTTCAAAAGTCTTCAGTTCCGAGAGGTTTTGGAGAAATGTCCCTCCAGCAGCTCTGACTCTTTTCCCGGTGTCTGCTCCTCTAACTCCCCCCTCCTTGCTCTGAAGGCGTTCTTATCCCCCTCCCTCTACGATAAAACCCCGCATAGCGGCCTGTTCACCTGCCGCTCCAACCTCCACGACTGACACACACCAAGTGATTAAAGGTAAAAATAAGTTTCTTAATACGACCACCTATTCAATTTAGATGGAAACAACAAAAGTTTCAGCAGGCAGAATATTGAACATCGCTTCGCTGCTCGTTACCTCTTGCTTCTGCCACTAGAGGGAGCCATAGACCAATATGACCAAATAAAGTGAATTATCTCAGTAGATTTAATTCAATTCCATTTATATATATAAAGCGAAAATTCTCAGCACAATTTACAGAGACGATTCAATACGATGATACAGTAAGATTGCGAAAAAAAAATCTATTTTTTTTTGTTTGTTTTTTTTGCCAATTTTTGCAAGAAACCCGGTTGATTGCATTAACTGAGTTGCAGGGCATGATCCTCCTGGATGAGCCTGTGTCTACAGAAGTCATTTGTTCTTATCCCCTCCTTCTCTAAATTTATAGTGAAACCTATTAAGAATATATTTTCACAATCCTAAACCTATTTTCTATTTGTGTATTTTACATGAGTTTAGCTGTAATTTTTAGTAGTTTTAAAATAAGCTGTTATTATTATTTTTAATAGGATATCAATAATGATAAGTGTAAAAGTTGATTTATATTCCCCGCTTTTTCATGTTCTAATCATTTTCTTAGTAGAAATATTACAATAAAAATTACGATGACATTGTAAATGATAGCCTACTTCTTCAATGCATCTTCATAGAAGAGATTTGGCTCCTATAGTGCACACACACACACACACCTCCAGTATTTCCTCCCCCACGTTTACGCCGCAGCCCCTGCTGCCATCTCACTTTCTATGTCCGTTGTATTCTGTGTCCCTGAATAATGTTTTAATAAAGTGTAATATACAAGTATCAATACTGGTCTGTTTGTGAAGGCAAAAGCTTTTGTTGAGTGATGATCTCACTCTGGGACAACAATTCCCCAGAGTTATATTAAACAGGTCACAAACACAAAAAAAGGTCACTTGCATTTTTGTATAGACTTTCTTCACAATCCCTCACACCGAGCATGCATGCAGCAACTGTGGAGTGAAAAAAACTCCCTTTCAACAGGTATAAACCTCCAGCAGAACCAGGCTCAGTGTGACCAACCTTCTACTGAAGATGACTGGGGTTGAAGAAGATAGAAAAGATATACAAAAACAAACTGCCATACAACTACCTCCACAAGTGGCTTTGTTTAGGAAAGAGACAGCTAAGAAGATGAGCTCTAACAGCTTTCATGTAAAAGGGATGGACGAGAGCAAATACAGTTGCTAACTGAAAAGATGGATGCTTAGCTTAGGTACTTATATCTACGAGAGAAACAGGACTAAACATTAATAACAGGCCCAACTCTATCATCTGTAACAGAATGTGTTGATAGAAGCCACCCAACTGATATTTCTTTCCAGGATGGTGTCACAGCGAAGCAGGAATAGACCAGATGAAGCTACTATGACCAGAAAGTAGAGAGAACTTGAGTTAGGGGTTAAACTAACAAATAATGCAGAATGGAAGATTAGTGATGGGATGAAGTAGAATGTAAAGAAGCCCCCATGTCCTCCAGCAGTCTAAGCCTATTAAACCATAACTATGGAGATAACTCAGAATAATCTTAGCCACTCTAACTTTAAGCTTTATTAAAAAGAAAAGTTTTAAGCCTAGGCTAAAATTTATTTCAGGGGTCCCTAGAATTTGTTATATTGGTAAATGACCTGTTGTGTGGACAGTGTAAAGCCAATTATCCAAGAACATGCTGCTTTTTTGGGGACTTACATGTACTTGTAGGTAAAAACACCTTTTCATGAGGAAATATTCTCTTCTTGGGTTGGGGTTTAGAACTAAGATGTTGATTGAATTTAGGTTAGGTTTAGGATGAGGATTAGGTATGCACTGGTAATAGTTAGGGTTAGGACTTCGAAATAAAAGGAAATTGAATTGAAGTCAATGGAAAGTCTCTACAAGGACAGAAAAACATAATTGTTTCTGTGTATTATTTCATTTAAGTCAATCATTTTCTTTTCCCACTGAGTTTCCACTATTCGGACTATTTAAACTGGCATAAAAATGGAATCCAAGCATAATTCCTTGTTTGTGTGCACAAACAGGTCAAATAAAGTTGATTCTGCACCTGATAGGGCTGTATTTGCGTAGCTTTCACTTTGTCTAATATTTACCCGTTACTAAAGGACTCTCAAAGTTCCCCAGTGATAACCTATCAAGGCGGTATGGTATGTGACTGAGATAAGAAACAAAATTATAGATATCTATTATTATTGTATCATAAAATTCAAAAGATAAAATCATTTATCTGTTCATTTACAATTTTGGTCAGTTCAAACATCCATCATGGGCATGCATATTTGTGTTATATGTCTTGCTTAGTGTTTATGTCTACAAAGGGGTATGAGGAAGGAAAACTAATTTATTTTAACCCCTTCACCTTCCTGTAGTCCTTTTCAACTTACAATAATTTGTACTGCTTTATAAATCAGAGAAGGTTTTGAAAAATTGCAATCCCTCTACATAATTTAGTCTAAATATGCATAATACTAGGCTTCCAGCAGATCCAGCAAATCAATAACCATTAAGAATTTAAATTATTTAGCTTGTTCCATGTCTGGAACCCACTGCCCATGAGCAGAGATGGCAAAAGTACTCACTTTTCGTACTTGAGTAAAAGTACAGATACTTGTGTTAAAAAATACTCTGGTAAAAGTGGAAGTAATGTTAAAACTTCTTTACTCAAGTAAAAGTAACAAAGTACAGGCTTGTAAATTTACTTAAAGTATAAAAGCAAGTAAAAAGCAGGAAACCACTTTTCTCATGCTGCTGCTCAAGCATTCTTAAAATGTAATGCCCCGCTAGTCAGGACTAGATCTCCGCTTGTGTTCATTTTCAATCATCTGGCCGACCATACTACTATGCTTTACGCTTTTCACCGCTACCGAAGCGTAAAAATGATTTGTCAGCGAATGAATGCCACCGCCAAATCTGTCGCATTCATCTTGTAGTGGTAAGCATCAAATGCAACGTAGATTCCCATCCACTAGGGATTTGAATTTGCATTGATGACGCGAAAATAATAACGGTAACTCCATTGAAATGATTCAAA
>JAGKQL010002580.1:20849-32918 GCA_018398635.1 Cyprinodon brontotheroides | reverse complement strand
CACTGATTGTGGCAAGCTACATTGTAGCTACAATAGCTGCCTCGGGGCTCGCTGGGCTGCTATACACTGGCGCTTCACCGGCCCTCTGACTACCGATCGCAGACAATGGTGAAGTGTCTTTGTCTATGACACAATCCATTAATTTGGAAAGTCGGGAGTCGGGCTTCGAAACCGCCAATCCTTCGACATTTCAGGGCAAACTCCTACAACCTCTACAATTAAAGCACATCCAACGCCACTGTCAGCCCCTCGATTGGATGTAGAATTATGTCTCCCTGTGTCCTGCATTATGTAATTTGTGTTGTTTCGGTTCCCATCTCTGTGTATGTAGCAGAGCACTGTTAAGTACCTGCCATTTAGCCCAGAGCAGGATAACAATATGCTTCCTTTACCCAATAAACCCTGGTGTTCTGCCTAAAGGCTTCAGCTAAGGAGACCATCACTATCAGCCTTTCCATAGCTTTCTCCAAGAAAAGGATAGAAGACTATTCACATTTAGATTCTGTTGTGTTTGATGCTTTGAGATTATGTTTTTGTTTGAGTTACATCATGTAAAGAAAAATAAAAGCATTACTAGGTCCCAGCAGTGAAACTCTGCGAAGCCCTATTGTAATTCGAATGTTCATTTATTTTTTAAAACCAAATTAAATGCTTATTTTGTGGCTTTAAGATAGTCATAAACTCATCAAACTCAACAGAAAACTGCCCCAGATGTTAAATGTATGTATTTTAATGGAATTAGAAATGTCTCAACAGCGCTCCCTAATTCTAACTATAACTTCAATATGCAAGGCCCAAAGAGTATAATTTTTTCTGTGTCATTTCAGTTCAGCCTTCATCATATACAGATGCCATTTAATGACATACAGTAGGGCAAAAAAGTATTTAGATATACTACATTATATATTACAAAAAGTTAGTTGCTATAGATATATATATATAGATATACTTCAAACTATGAAAGACAAAATGAGAAAAAAAAAATCCAGAAAATCACATTGTAAAGAATTTTAAAGAATTTATTTGCACAATATGGTGGAAAAATAAGTATTTACAGTCAATAACTCTAAAAGTTCATCTCAATACTTTGTTATATACCTTTTGTTATAATGACAGAGATCAAACGCTTTTCTGTAAGTCTTCACAACGCTTTCACACACTGTTGCTGGTATTTTGGCCCATTCCTCCCATGCACGGAACTCTAGAGCAGTGATGTTCTGGGGTTGTCGCTGGGCAACACGGACTTTCAACTCCCTTCCCAAAGATTTTCTATGGGGGTTGAGATCTGAGACTGGCTAGGCCACTCTAGGAAATCCCTACTACGCTTTCACTGCCTACCTTCTCACACCGAGGTGATTGTGTTTTGGTTCTATTGTCATGTTGGTAGACCCAGCCACCCTTTCATCTTCAATGCCCTTGCTGATGGAAGGAGGTTTTCACTCAAAATTTGGCTTATACATGGCCCCATTCATTCTTTTCCTTCACACACGGATCTGTCGTACTGCTGCCTTAGCAGAAGAAAAACAGCCCCAAAGTATGATGTTTCCACCCCCATGCTTCACTGTAGGTATGGTGCTCTTTGGATGCAACTCAGCATTCTCTCTTCTCCAAACACGACTAGTAGAGTTTTTACCAAAAAGTTCTATTTTTGGTTTCATCTGACATACATATGATATTCTCCCAGTCGTCGTCTGGATCATCCAAATGCTCTCTAGCAAATTTGAGACGGGCCTTGACCTGTACTGGCAAAGCCAGCAGAGCAGGGACACTGCCTGGCACTGCAGGATTTGGAGTCCTTGGCGGCGTAGTGTGTTACTGCTACTGATGGTAGCCTTTGTTACTTTAGTCCCAGCTCTCTGCAGGTCATTCACTAGGTCCCCCAGTGGGGTTTTCAAGGATGATTACTCACGTTCTTGTGATCATTTTGATCCCACTAGGTGAGATCTTGCGTGGAGCCCCAGATCGAGGAAGATTATCAGTGGACTTGTATGTTTTCCATTTTCTAATAATTGATCCCACAGTTGAATTTCTTCACACCAAGCTGTTTACCTATTGCAGATCCAACCCATCACTACAGCCTGGTGCAGGTCTATAATTTTTGTTAAAGGTGGCCTTTGACAGCTCTCTAGTCTTAACTATGGTGGGAGTTTAGAGTGTGACTTTTTGAGGTTGTGGACAGGTGTGTCTTTTATACTGATATGAGGTTCAAACAGGTGCCATTAATGGAAGGTATCGAAAAGTGGGAGGACAGAGGAGCCTCGTACAGAAGAAGTTACAGGTGTGTGAGAGCCAGAAATCTTGCTTTGTTTATGCACCTGACCAAAATACTTATTTTCCACAACCTATTTTGCAATTAAATTCTTAAAAATCAGAACCAATGTGTTTTTCTGGATTTTTCCACTCATTTTGTCTTTCATAGTTGAGGTATATCTATGATGAAAATTACCGGCCTCTCTCATCTTTTTAAGTGGTTAGTCAGCCACTGATTGGTGGCTGACTAAATACTTTTTTTGCACCACTGTATTTACAGTCCCACCCCCTAAAACAAAGGGGGTGGGGCATCATGTTGCACTGATAGAAATCTTTTCTTTTTACTGCGTCCCCTATTGAAAGGAAAACTCCAGAAATGCTGTCATGAAGACCAGATATGGGCCAAATCAGCATAGGCATGGGGGCAGCAGTGTGTGGCTCATGCAGTTGAATAGGCTGAGCAGTACTTCACATAATCTTATTTCATGATACCTAGAAAATACATTTATGAGCCACTTAAATTAGGTTATCTATTACCTTTGGTCCACAGAAAGGTTACTGCTTTTTTAATTTGATTTTTTTTTTTTGCCTTATTAGGATATCAAACAACTAAATATTTAGGGCAAACAATCAATAACCTATTCATTTAGAAACTGTTAATTTTCTGTGTTAGGTCAAGACAAGACAAATGAATGGATGGATGATTTCTTTATAGGATTTTACATTTAAATTGTGATCTGAAATCTCAGCCAGCATAAACATTCTAACTGTAATAACAAAATCTCATTGACGTTATGTAAAAGAGCCTTTATCTGAATCTAGCGATTGATTTGGTTTCAAATACCCCCAAATTAAGTATCATTTTATTGTCTGAAATCTGATCAATGATGAAACTCCTGTGCTCTTACCAGTGCAAAATTCTGTTAATCTTTGTTTGAGTTATTCAATTAGAGAAATAAGAATATTTCAACATAGTGAACAAACTTCATTGTGCTTTTACATCAAAATAATGTAGTGCTGATATGTTTTTTTTTATTAGAAGTAAATTACACTAAAGGAACTCATCCATGTCAAATGTTTACTGTCTGCTGAGGAAAATCAGGGGAGACAGTGTGGAACCATGCTTTCCTATATAATGGGAAAATGCAATTAGAGAAGCAGGAAGCTGCTGAAATACAGTCACTGTTCTAGAGTTTCAGCACAGATATGCAACTTCTAAGAATGTATTCTGTTTTTGCCTTCAGGAAATTTTCCTACTGTTGTCAAAAAGACAAAACTCTCAGTGAGGTTCTTTCACTTTATGATTAACCTATTTATATTTAATACCCTGTGCAATAACTATATATATAAATATATATTTATATAAATACTTATTTAATACCCTGTGCAAAACCTATATATATATATATATATATATTTATGTATGTATATACTCTATATACCCTATGCACCTTTACCTCCTTTTGGCATCTTCTTCTTTTTGACTATTGAGCCGATGCAACCAGTACATTTCTCCACTGTGAGATCAATAAAGTCTATCTTCAATGTTTCATTTTATGGTGTTTCCTGATAACAGGAATTACCAAAATATTATAGTTTAGGATCTCTTGCTCCATGTGAACATTGCAACAGGATGTCTCTGTGAGTTTATATTGGTTTTAATGATTGGGACTGCCACCTGAAATTCATCACTATTGTGACAGATAAGTGTTAACTCCCTTATAAAACAGAACATACATAGGGAACTTTCTTTTAATTTAAGTTTTTGACAGTTAACTTGTTAAAAATGCTCCACTGAGTTGGTGCTTCAGCCTCCTTTTCTAGGAAAACATTTGGTAGCAGAATTTATGGTGACAAAAACTACGATTATATCCTAAATTTGGCCGTTGTTAAACACAGTCTTTGTAAACAACCACAGGAGAACAAAACAAAAGGCAAAGAGATATTAGAAGAAGGCTAAAGCTAAAAGCAAGTCTCTTGAAGTCCAGTTTAAAGATTAAATTACGCGAGGCTTGTTGGAAGGGTGCAGTTATGTCCAGCAAGGTATCTTGCAGTGCTTTGTTGCATCAGAACTGGCAGTTGAATGTTGAATTAATACCCCTTTTTTTAAGTGGCTGCTTGCTCACCTTGATAAGTTGGATCTTCCTTCAATCTGCATAAAGTTACCTAGTCAGTTGGTTAGTCAGTCAGTCAGACAGTCAGTCATTTTCCAATGCTATTTTATTACAGTTTAAATGCGTCTTTAAGCAAGAAAGTACATCTCAACACTTCATGTGTTCTCAGTTCCTAATCTTAAGCCCTGTTCCTATAGCTCCTATTCTTTCACTTTATTATGAGTTTAACAGTGAGGACACTAACCCTCTTTTAGGTGTGAATTTTTTTTAAATTTGTTTTTTTAGGTCTAGATAAAAGAAATGACATAGCACAGAAACAAAACAAAATGATTTCTCATGAGAATAACATCACACTAATTAATGCTACCAAACACGAAAAAAGTTTTATTTCAATGAGAAACATAGAATAATTTAGTGCTTGAAACTCTTTTTTGTTTAACTTTCCATGTTTATTTCCCTTCCCTTAATGAAAACTGTCCAATATTGTTTTCACTCAAACTGTGTTTGAGTTCTTGTTGATTTGCCTTTAATTTAGCGACATCTTGACAGCTTCACAGGGACCCCATCTACTCAATCTTTCCTCCACTCGCTATATTTAATCTTTCCTCCCGGTGGGCCCATCGATGATGATCTGACCCCCCCTCTACCCATCCAATCCCCTGTAGTGCCACTTTTAAACGTGTTGAGGCTCCCTGAGGATGTGTACTGCATGGTAGTCCCTTTGGGGCCGGCACTGATACGTTCTCATCTTTCTCCGTTTCTCTCTCACATGCACAAATACGCACACTTTTACTCTCCCACTTCAAACAGCAGTGGTCTCAGTGGGGCTGCCATTGAGCATTGCCGCTCCATGCTGGGTACCTGAGCAGTCAGTAATACCGGGGGCGAGGGCAGGGTGTTAAGTGGTGCATGCATGCATGTTTGTCATTTAAGTGGGGTTAAAATGTTAAGTGGTAGATTAATTAGCAGTAATTGTGTGTACGGTGCATTAAGGCAAGGGCTGGCTGATAAAGGAAAAGAAAAAAAAAACTCCGGGGGTCTTTATATATGAACATGTATGTGAACCTAAAGCAACAGAGAAGTGAAACTGATGGAAATAACATTTTAACTGTGCAACACTTTCTCCAGCAGTCGACATCTTTTTATAAATATCCGCACTTGTTTGCTTTTTGTGCTCCTAACCCCTAACCCCAACCAACCCCATCATCAATCTTCCTCTCTCTTTTTTTTTTTTAAGGAAATTCATCCATCTGTGCCCAAAGCTGTTGCGAAGTTGCTTTTCTACTTTTAGAAACAGGAGCTGGCGAACAACGGTCACCACTGGAATAAACACGGCAACTTTCTGCAATCTGCCACACTCCTGTAGAAACACACACACGCACAAACCCTCCACACCTTTCCCCCAGTGATCTCCGCTGGCTGATTTGGTATTCTAGTGCTGCAGCAGGCCCAGCAGGCCTAAAGCTCTCTCTCTATTGTTTTATTACCCAGGGGCTAGGTCTTGCCACACACTCACACAACACATCCTCAAACAACACAGACAGCATACAAGTGCAAAGTAGGATTAGCATATTAGTGCATTAACTTCCTGTCTGTCAGTTGGGTTTTCTTTCTCTCTTGTGCAGCATCAGAATTGGAGACAGAGGTTTAAGTGAGGGAGGAAGAGAAATTAAGGAGATAAGGAGCTAAATAAGATTGAGGAGGAGGAGCCCTTCAACTTCTCAAAACACGCAGACAGATGGTTGTCTGACTCCTACCGAGTTGTCAACAAGCCAAAGCAGAAAGAAAGAGAGAAGGCGATTCTTAGAAAGAGGGAGTGTGGGGGGGAACCTTTCCTCCACTTTTTCATCTCCTCCTTCAACCTCTCACTCAGTTTGGCTGCCAGCTTGAGCTTTCGTTCCCCATACCTCATCGCCTTCTCCCTCCAACTCAGATCAGTCTCTTCATTCACGTCCCTGTTTCGTGTTACTCATCATTCAGAGGTCACTGTTCTTCAGCAATAGTTTGTCTTCTTTTTCTCTGTGTTCATCCTTTTCTTCCACCCACTCCTCCCTCTTTTTTTTCCTGTCAATTAATCGCTCTTCTAGCTCAGGAGCGAGTGAGCTGGCCAAGTTTGGATACGTTTATAAGATGAGGGGAAAAAAAGGAAGAAAGGAAAAAACTGAGAAATGTTGGGTCATGCAGGGCAACCTTGTGGGAGACAAACTCTGAGTTTTAGTACAGTATGATTCAAGCTGCAGCTGCTTCTAACAGCAGGCTTGTGAAAACTAATTGATAAATGTAAAATATGATGTGTTTTGAATTATTATTTTTTTTAATAAACCAGTCGCAAACAAAATTAGCATCAACTAGCATAAAGTTTACTCCCTGTTTTGATCAACCTTTTCCTGCTTTACAAAAAATTATAAGGGTAATTAATAAATGAAACAATCTAAACTGGACTCTTGGATTTGAGGAGAACTTAAGTTGGAAAAGAAAAGGCAGATTTGACTTACACCTGTGTAATATAGTATAGACAGAACTTTACTTGAGTTTTCTAGTATCTTATCTGATTTACGTTGAGTGAGAGGGATGAAGCAATCTGTAACTCCTTCATTCTGGTCTTTGATCTGACCTGTCCGTAGTTATTAACTGCCTGACTGGACAAATCACATAGAAATTAAATTTATAGTGGAGGATTTTCACGAGGGGCTGCTCAGTGGCAGGGAATTGCAGCAAGAATTGCAGCAAGAAGTTTCTGGGTGCGATTCTTTCTGCATGGATTTTGTATGTTCTCCCTGAGCATGCGTGGGTTCTCTCCGGGTACTCCGGCTTCCTCCCACAGTCAAAAATCATGACTGTTAGGTTAATTGTTGGCTTCTCCTCTAAATTCTCCTTAGGTGTGAGTGTGTGTGTGTGAATGGTTGTTTGTCCTGTGTGTCTCTGTGTGTTGCCCTGCGATGGACTGGCGACCTGTCCAGGGTGTACCCCGCCTGTCGCCCATTGACTGCTGGAGATAGGCACCAGCACCCCTCCGAGACCCCACTCTGGACAAGCGTGTCAGAATAATGGATGGATGGATGGATTTTCATGAATTTTTGAAAATACACACAAAAAAAGCACATGCACAACCCTGTACCCGCTCCTGAGAGAGACCGCCTATTAAATTCATGCGAGAGCATGCACGCCTATCTCCTAGTGCAAGCTCTGTTTTAAAGTTGCTGTTTGCATCACTCATACAAGCTTACTATCCAAAAGAAGATTTGCAATTTTTCCATCATGTCAGACTCACCACTGGTAAGTGAAAATGGGGATAAGCACGTAGGACGGAATTCATAAACATATCACCAGAATGATTGACAATTAAGAGGGCCACTTATTTTGATAAACCCCCGGAAAAAGAACATCCTTCACTATACCTTTAATTGACAATTATTCCCAAATCAGACGTATAGAGTTCAACCAAAGCAGCAAAGACGTTAAATGTGGCTATAAGCCTTTTTTCTTGCCTCTTTAAAAAGTATAATGACATTTTTTCATGTCATTATACCTGATATAGACTTGATAATAGACTTGATAATACTTCTTAGAATGGAGGAAATAATCATATTTTTCGGAGGTATAAAATAGGTATAAAATAGAGGGAGCTGAAACACAAGCTCACTAGCTCCACTTGCTTACTTGTTCAGGTTCTTATACTTTAATCATAAAGGCTTCTAAAGAGTTCTGCCATTAAGTTTTGCACAAAGTACAATATTTCCTGGCCAGAAAAAAGCATTTCTGTTCTTTTTTATTGTTTTGTTGAGAAGATTGACATGTATGTCAATGCCTTTAAGTTAATTTATTTATTAATAACCACTATTCCTGTTGTTGATGAAAATACTTATCAGTGAAAACACTGTTCTTTAGTCTCCTTTGTTGTTTATTAACTCTGCATGTCCAGAGAAAAACAAACAGCTAGCAATTATGCCACTGCAATGTAATTTTCTCTGTGTCTTTCCTTCTTTTTTAAGCAGCACCTTAAATTGTCTATATTCTTATTGTAGTTTGCCGGGCCAACTGCTGTACCCACAATCCCTTTAAGGCTGGTGGTAGGTGTTCACATTTCCCCAACCATAAATGTGGTCCTTTGAATATGATCTGCATATTCATAGAGGATCACACATAAAAAAAAAATTAAATGCCTTTTATATTTAATTGCAAATTGCAATTAAATCATTCCTTTAAATATTGCAGATATTTGGCTTGTATTGCTTCTTTGCAGCTGCTATTTATACTTATAGCTCTTCTCATCCTTTTCTCTTTTCCCTTTTGGGAGTTTAATTCACTCTCTATACCCTAGTGTTCTTTGTCACCACCTGGCTATATTTCTCAAACCCGAGCAACATTTCATTGTATCTGGTGTAGATCTTGGTGTTGATGACCATTGAGTAAGTACCTCTGCACCTTTAGGATACAGCTTGCTGTCATTCATGTAGAGAAGATGACTGATTGTGGACCAGTCTTGTTGATGAACTGGGTTAAGGCTGTAGGCCTATACTGATCAGTGGTTATTGCAACACATCTCCTATGCTGCACAATCAGGAAAGGTCCAAGCAGAGAAACCAGGGCCATCTTCCTATGGGATCATCTGCCCTGCTCTAAGCTGTTTTTGTAAGATGCTCAATCAAGACAAGCAAGTGGTTTGAATTTATCATAAATGGTGGTTCTCTACAGCCTGATGGTGTTTACAATTGAAGGCCCTTTTAGTTTTGTTGCCATTTATGGCTTTAGGTACTTAAAAAGCCACTTGTGTGGCACCAGTATAAACTGTGTGGTTTATTTGTGTTTTATTCACAACTAATAATCTGATGCCACAGAAACCGTTATTATCATCCTTACTTAGTGTAACTTCACCAGGCGAAACAGCTATGAGCTGTGATCCCTAAAGATGAGGATATGTGTTGTTGTCTTAAAATTAATAATACATTCAAATAATTGATTAAGAATAGATTGTACTATATTTCTGATTAAACTGGATCTGAAATATTCTGTGAATGACATTCATTTAATTTTGACTACTGGATTCCATATTATTATTAGATATCTATTGGACCTGTTAGCCTTTCAAAGTTCCTTTAGTTGTCATTTGTTGTGAACTGATACTATGTAAAATAATCTGCTATTTAACCTGCTGAAGGTAAATTTGTTAATTAATAAAAAGTATCTAAACTATTCTTTCTACTAAGGTGTCATTGGGTTCACACTGTATTTGAGCATGTTGGTGTCCTGACATGTCTCACACAACAGGGGGCAGTATGGTTCTGCCCATCTTAGCCTTTATTGAACCTAATTACTCCAGCAATGTTAAATAAACAAGGTTCTGAACAGTGAAATACATTAAACTTCCTTTTCCTTCATATTTAAGAGGTAAAATTATTACATTTAAACTGATAAATCTAAAAATATTTACATTTTTACAGCAAACACTTAACATTTTTCATCCTGTTTTTGTTTATTTGTCAGTAAAAACTGCCTCACTATTTTGAGTACTTTTATCTGTGAGAATTTTAAGGGTAAACTTCATAGGTTTTCATAAAATGTCAAAGAGTCGCTTAAGGTTGATACACAAAAGATATTCTCCTTTTTAAGCTGAAGCATTTTTGACAAATAAGGGTAATATTTACCATGAAAAACCATCATATTTATGTTTGAGTTCTGTCTTACTCTACAGAGGACACAGCTGATGGTTGCTGATGCTAATAATACTCTGCATGAACATTCAAATCCTTTTATTCATCATATTTATGTTTGTATTCATTAGTGCTTTCTGTTGGAGCTTTTTCAGAACTTTAAAGGCTCGTTTTTTTTGTTCTAATACAAGAGGTTTTGTAACTCCCTGGTTGTGCATTCCCACAGTTTGTGTTGAAATCATTTTGGCGGCTTGCTGCAGTGCAAGCACGCGTGTTTGTGTCTGTTTGTGTGTGTTTGCGTACATGAACACACTTTAGTTTCTGTGATGTTACTGATGAGAAACAATAAAATGACAGCCGTGAGCTGTGTAATGACGGTGCAAGACTTCTGTCACTTTTCAAAGATGCTTGCTTGAAGTGTGTGTCTTTGTGGGATTCTTGCATGCATGTGTGTGTGTGTGTGTGTGTGTGCGTGCTTTAAGTGTGTGTGTAGGTTATTTGTCATCTGCCAAATAAGACAGGGTATCTTTCATCATTCTCCTCTCATCTTGATGCTGATAAAAACATAGCTGTGGATGCGCAGACGTACATGGGCCGACACACGACAGCACAGAGGCTGGTTGTTTGTCTCAAAATCAGCCCGTAATTATAATGCTTGTTTACACTTTGTCTCGGAACTGAATGCAACAAAGTGTTGAATCTTGTTTTGTTTTTGCAGAACAAAAATAGTTTGCCTTGTCGCTCTGTAATGATGCTCCACATCACTGTCACCTCATGAATGTTTGTGTGGAAAATGTTTTTTTATTTATTTCAACAGTGGTTTTGTCAGGGTGTTTATACTGTGAGTGCTACCAGCTCTGTTACACTAAGCTAGGCTGAAAAGAGGAGAGTGTTTTGCCACTAATTACCAAGGAATGATGGATGCTCACCTTACTTATCTCCAAGTGAGACAAATCTACTTCCTTTCACTCAGCTTGTATCCCCTGCTTGTCAGTTTCATTACAGGTGCTCCAGTTGCTACTCAGATGAGAATTGGGAATAAACAAAAAATAAAAAGACCTGTGGCATGAGGATAACACACCACAGCGCCTTTCCAAACCCTGCTTGGAGAGCCATTCTCAGTGCTCCACACACCTTCCCTATAAAATGTACTTCCTGTATCTAAGCAGGAATTTTGACAAAAATCTCCTGTAAGAATTTTGGTTAAAAATATGCCTAAACAATGTTTACACTGCTGATAGTTTTGGGGTTGGGAATATTAAGCTATAATTAAAGGCTAAAATATTAGTATTAATATTAATAAAAGGGTAGAGTGCCTTCTCGGGCTCAGTGGGGGTGTGTATCTTGGGATCTTGTTCACGAATGAGGGGAAGAAGGGACCGTGAGATCGACAGGCCCGCCCTCATCTATATGGTCATGAACCTCTGTCATGACCGAAAGAACGATCGGCAGATACAAGCTGTCAAATGGGTTTCCTCCTCAGAGGGGTGGCTAAGCCTCCTTAGAGATAGGTGAGGCTCGGCCATCCGGAGGACTCGGAGTACGCTGCCTCCACGCCGGTATGGTTTCAGCTGAAGCGGCCTCGGCATCTGGGTTGGGGATGCCTCCTGACGCTTCCATGGTGAGGTGCCCGCACATCCCACCTGGGGGAGGCCCAGGACACGCTGGAGAGACTATGTTTCTCGGCTGGCCTGGGAACGCCTTGGGGTTCCTCCTGAGGGGCTAGAAGAAGTGGCTGGGGAGAGGGAAGTCTGGGCCTCCCTTCTTAAAGGAATAGTACACCCAAAACATGATTAGCCTTCATTTTCTACTCACCTCCATGCTGAACAACACTCTGGAGTACTTTTTTGATATCTCAAATGCATCTGGAGATCTGGGAGGCTTCTTGCTGTCTGCTGACATTCAAATAATGGAGGTCCATGGCGCCCGAGACAGAAAGGTCCATAAAAGTCCACAAAAACGTGTCAATATTCCTCCATACTGCTCGTCCAATGTAATCCAAGTGTCCTGAGTGGGTAGCATCCAGAATTTACTCGAAACGAAGTCATTTAGAA
>JAGKQL010002579.1:0-16467 GCA_018398635.1 Cyprinodon brontotheroides | reverse complement strand
TACGCATACAGACCATTTGCACCTTCTTTTGAAACGTGTTAAATATAGAGTCAGATACCGTTAGCAAAATTGCTTTCAGGTTTGATAAATCACTTTGCGAGTGCTAAATTAATATATTTACATGTTCTCCTCCCACAAGACGCACTTTAGCGTGTAAACGCCCCATATTGCATATTCATTGCAGAAAAAGTACTAAATGGATAAGAGGTGCTATTTAGCACGTTTTGAAGACCAAATCCTTTTAGCACGCTGTTGATAGATCAGTTTGTACATTTTTTAGCGTGCGCAGTGAAATAGCTCACGTTTTAATACACGCAAACCTTTGATAGATCCGGCCCTGTCTGTTTTCCTGATTTTGACCAGTTTCTGCCCTGAGGATCTCGAGTTTTGCCTTGCCGCTGTCTGCTCTGTTTGTTGCATCTGCTCTTGGATTCTACCGGCTTCTGAACCTGGAACTGTGTTCTGACTTCAGCCTTGGATTTCCCTTCTGGACTCTGTTGCTGCTCGGCGTCGGCTGGCACCCGCTCCGCTCACTCTCTAGGAACTCTGGGGGCGTCGCCCGCCGCAACTGTGGTCAAACCTCCCTCCTGGATTCTGCTGTGTTCTCCGCGAACGGACTGAACTTTGAATCAGGTCAGTGACTTGGCTCCAAGTCGTATTCAGCTCCACATTCAGTCACTGACCTGTATTCTCCTATCCGTGCAGAGATCCCCCCCGCAGCACACGAGCAGTCCTGCGCACCTGTTTGTTTAATAAACACTTTGAACTTTCCCACTGCCTGTCTCACCTTGAATTCTGGGTCCAACATTCTGAGATCATTACATTTTCACACCCAATAATTTCCATTCTGTTGCCTTAAATCAGAACCACTTACCTAAATTGCCTTTCTACTCCTTACTTTTGCTTCCTTTCTCTAATTCATTCTCAATCTGCCCTTCCATCTTCTTTGCCCGTTTCTCCCCTTCTTTTTTTTTGTGGCTTCTCAATCACCAACTTCATCACTGCTAACTGATTCCCTGCCGTTTTCCATGGACCTCCTGGTCCCCATCCATCATCATTTATTTCTCTATCAAACTTACCCTCCATTTTATCGAACTTCTTTTAGTTTTATCTTTAGTTCTGCTTTTTTTCTTAATTCCCTGGAAGGGATGGTGCTATAAAAAAAAACAAAAAACCCTGATCTCCCTCACTGTGTGTCTGCTCTGTTTCCTGGAGATAAACCGGTCCCTCCCTTTGTAAATCAGCTTTTCTCTACCCGCTTTGTAACTAACTCCATCTCCTGAGGCTCAAAATTTCCTGTCAGATGCAATACTTGCCTTTTTCTAACAGTTTATATGGGACCTTTAATGACCAGAAAATTTCTTTGAGTGGAACCAGCCCTCCTCCTGATTTTTCTGACTCCCTTTTCTCACTTTCTCACTACACACCTTCTGTCCAAGCTTGCACAATTCACAACCAAATATTAAAGCACAAAATATTTTAGATCATACAGCTCATAATATCAGTAGCACAGCATACATTTTGCAACAAAACAACTGTACCCAACTCACAGTTCATCATTTTTCACTTTTAATCAACGTCTGTTTTTGCTGGGTGTGTGTGTGTCCAGCTCAGCTCATGTATTTCAACCTTAGCTTTTGTCTGTTCTTACTGTTTTTTTTGTCCAGCTCACAGCTCATATATAGCCTGACGTAGTCCGACTCAATTCTAGTCAGAATATGAGTCTGATACTGCTCCATAGAGCTGTGATTATGGGGCGTGTTTTGAACGAACCAGGAAAAAAAATGCCTCTGCACTCAATTGGATAGACCTACAACCAATAAGAGCAACGGAGTGCGTGACGTATCTTAAGCGAGGCATAGTTGTTGTCCACAAAAATCAAAGCGTGCAGTTTCACGCCTAGAATAAGAAGATGAGACTTGATCGCGTTTCTCTGTTCCTCTTTTAAAATTAATTTGCTGTCGATATCTTCTAGAATAGACCTAATAGCAGAATCTACTCACCCAAACTCTCCAGCGGCAGCCATTATTGTTGTCACCCAAGCGCGCATTGGTCACGTGGTTGATAACGTTACTCTTGATCATCTGTCCATCATCGTATAAAGCCCGCCCTGACAATTTGATTGGATCGCCTGACAGTGGGCTTTAATACTCGCGCTACTATGGAGCAGAGCCAGACCGAACTTCCCCGAACTCAAACCTTGTGGGCGGGACTAAGTTCGGACTGGCACCCAGGCTAGCTCATATATTCAGGGGTCTTGCTATTCTCTACGTCAGCTCACGGTTTAATAAAAGACATCTTGAACTCACAGGACTTTTCTTTTACTTGCTGTGTTATCACGCACAACTCATTTTTTCTACTCTGCTTAAATTCTGGCACCTAGTGTACACAGAACTTTATATATCTCTAATGTGAGTTTGCAGAGTCATCCCCTGCTAAACATCAGCATGCACACTTTGTGTTTGGCCTGGTCTTATTCTCAATCTATATGTAGTATTTAAGGTTATCTCACTTCCTCGGGGCTCTAACCCAGCTGAAGGCGATCCCTCGTCAGGGAACTGCGCCCGTGAACCACCACGCTCCGAAACTTCACTTTCTATTTTCTTTTTACCTTGTCTTGTTTTTCGCTTTCTTAAACTCACAGGACTTCCTTTTTAAAGAACCATCAGTTGACTGAAAGCGTTAACTTTTCCAGGGGGTGACACATCAGAGTGAAATAATGGATGTTTGATTCACTTTGAACGCTTTTGCTATATTTACTGATTTTTAGCAAATTCCATTGCCGAACCACTGTTTTAACATGTGTTAGATTTACTATTTAGTGGGTGAACTCTTATGAGAGTTCAAAAGGGGAATTGAAGATATTTATACATGTTTAAGCTAAAAATGTATAATCTTAGATAGGTAGTTTATTTACTAGTCCCAGGTGTTAGGCCAGAGCTTGCAGAAGAGAGGATCGGATGTGTAGATAAGAGGGCAGAATGACCTTGCTCTCACACACCCAGGAGGATCAGATATATTAGAAAGTAGAAAAACAACTCCATATTTGGAGATAGGAAGCAGGGAGTATGATGATTCTGTGGAACTGCCTGTGAAACTGTAAGATGTTCCCTTATGAAAATAATAATAAGAGCCAGTGTTGCAGGGGGGGTCAAAGTTGCTGTTCGCAGATGCGTGCTGCTGATGCTCCTCTCCCTTTGCAAAGGCGAATGTTAGGTTTCTGTTTTGTTTCTGTTATGTTTTTCTTTTGCTCCTTGATTTCTAGTTTTTTTTAGTTTTCTTTTCACCATGTTTTGCACATCCTAGTTATTTGATTATTATTTTGTTGTTGTTTTCTTGTTAGTTCCTGTCTTCCAGCTTTTCATTTTGTTATCCTCTGCTGCCTATCTTGTGTCCTCTTCTGCGCTTTCTCTGTTTTCTCATTTCTGCTCACCTGTTTTCAATTCCCTCATTAGCCTCTCCCTGTCTCTGTCCCCTTTAAAAGCCCTCCCTCTTCAGTTCTTGTTTGCCAGATCCTCTTCTTACTTCTAGTCTAACCTCTGGTCAATCGTCTGTTTGCCTTCCTCGTCTCTTCCTGGTCCTTAGATTTTGGTTTTCCCCTGATGTCTCCTAGATTCTGGTTCATGCATTATTTTGTTGGATTTTTTTGACTCCTGCCTCTGCGCCTGTGAACCTCCAGCCTCTCTGGCTGTGAACCTTAATTAAATCACTAACATTCATCTCAGCCAACTCGTCTCTGCATTCGGGTCCTCCATACCTACACCGCTTTCTGTCAGAAGGATCCAGCCAACATGGACCCAGCAGAACAATTCCAGGCAAGTCAGTTTATTAAACTCCTCACACAGTCAATAGAAGATCTCTCCACCATCTCTCCCCCCTGGGAGCGCGTAGGAACAGCTGAAACACTCCTGAGCCAACTCAATAAACTTCCAGGACTCCAGACTTTCTGTTTACAAACCGGTCACATAGATCTAATTAAATGGAACATTCAGGACACCTTTTCTAAATTATTAAATAAACCTTCTCCACCCAAACATCACTCCAAGACCTCACCCTGCTTCCACCAGCCTCTGAACCCGTACATCCACCTCCAGCAGCTGTTGGTTCCCCCCTGCCTTCTGCCTCCTCCAGGCGTAGGAACCGCCGCCGGGGCAAGAAGGCCACTCCCTCTCCGGCGGGTCAGTCTGACGCCTCCACTCCCTGTCCGGCGGGTCAGCCTGACGCCTCCACTCCCTCTCTGGCGGGTCAGCCTGACGCCTCCACTCCCTCTTAGAATTCAGAGTCAGAATTCTAAGAAAAAATTATTTAGTCTGAGATTAAAGTCAGAATTGTGGGAAAAAAGTCAGTGTGTAATAAATGGTAAAATGAAACCTCATGAGGTGTTGAACTGTTTGGGCAATGCTTCAACAAACCCCACAGTTCATGGCGCTTCATGTGAACATGTCACCACCTACTGGTGGAGTGCAGAACTACAGTTAGTAATATAATCTAGTTTTTGCAATTGTTTTCTTTTTTTTCCATTTAAGTTCCTTTGAAATTTTTAATGATTGATGTTTATAATAAAATGTTTTGTAAGTTTTTTTGTGTGTAAAATACCTTAGAAGAGAACAATCATTTAAGATGCACTGCTTTTCTATTATTTTTGTGAAATAAGCTCAAGACAATGAAAGTGTGCATATTGGGCAATGATGAGCAAAATGAAAGATGTTAGTCTTTTTTTTATTCAGAAATAATAGTTTTTCCACAGTTATATGTTCAACCAGTCTTTTAGCTAAACCAGCCAATCTAATTTGGCAATGCTTTTACCCAATCTATATTTGTACAAGAACAAACAGATACAATTTGTCACATTAGCCAAAATACTTCTTAAGTATTATCTCAACTTTCAAAAGTTTAAGATGGGTCTCAAACCAACAACCATAGGAGTGGAAGTCAATGTCTTACACCTGATGCCACCAGAAAGAAATACTACTCGACATTAATATTACAGTTGTAATCAGCGGCTTGCTCAGATTTTGATCATTACTTTGTTTAATCTAACCAAAATAGTTTTAACAAATAGATTGGTTTTTGTTCCAGCCAATCTATTCTTAGAATCAGGGGCGGTCTTACCTATAGGCAAACAAAGGCAGTTGCCTAGGACCCAGAATTCCTGGGGGCCCACTAAAACTCATTTTACATGTATGGTTAAAACATATTACTTATTTGTGCACATTAAGTATGTTTTTGATTAAATTCCTTTTGCTAAAATGCTATTGATAAGTATTTATTTATCTTATTTTAAAATGACACATCTTCAATAAGTTTTGAATTTCATTTGTTTTGACTAGTCCAGCATCATCCACTCAACTAGTAAGCAGTGTACTTCTGGAAGATCACACAGCACTCTGGCCAAAGAAGCTGTCTGATTGAGTACGCTGCTTCATAGTATGGAGAGGACCATTCCAGGTGAAGGACAGGATCTTTCAAAAAAAATGAAGATGGGTGCAGATTTACTTCCAGCTATTATTTCATTCAAATGAAAAATGGAAAACAGATAAGCAGTTAGCTGCACCTATCTCACCGTCGATCCGAATCAGAAGCTTAGACTCAGGGCAGCAGCTCTCTGTTACTCCCTCTTCTTACTTAAAATAAAATGCATACAATTCAGCCATAGTTTCCATACTCCATGCAAGTTAGTGTCAGTAATTTACCATTAGTTTTTTGCCAACCTGTTAGAGTTATGATTATAAAATTATGCTACATTTCTGTGCTGTGATTCAATCAGGAGGGTCGTAGACTTTTGTGACCTGCATCCTGCTATCCTGTGATTCAATCATTAGGTCATGAGGCAAAGTCACACGGTTGCATCCTGCTGTGATTCAATCATTACTGGGTTTCCTGTTTAAGACCCGCCCTATTATGTTGTAAACTGTTAATAAAAGGCTTTGCTGTGAAGGGATCTGTGAGAGAGGGTGCTGTTTTCTGAGCCAGCAGCTTCTCTCCCCTACTGCAGAGGTTAACAACATCCCTATTCTGTGTGGACTCAGTTTCATGAACCTACAATTTTGAACGTAACATTTTTGGTGCTGAAACTCCGGGAGTCAAGATCCAGTTGTCCAGGACCGTGCGGAACCAAGGCCAAGAAACTATCGACAGCCGTCCACCCTTTGCCGGAAGGAGCCAATAGGTTGGTCCAGCCCTGCCCTGGACATCCTGGTGACGACTCACGCTGAGGACTGATCTACACAGAAAAGGGTAGGCCTAAATCTTTTGATCAAAAGTTGGTCTGGAACCATGTGAAAGCTATAACTGGTTGTAGTCGCTAGAATATTTGACAAACAGGGTTTTGTTGTGATAGATCTGGGATCGGTATTCTGTGCGTTTGGGTCTGGGACCATCTGTGTTCTTTTAAGATAAGAACACAGCTAAGTAACAGCCAAGTTTTGTTGACAGATCTGGGATCTGGGTATCCGGTGCATGCGAGGGCCTGGAGCTGGAGACTCCAAAGTGTACACGATAAATGTTTTTTGTCTATGTTGGTTAAAATAAAAAATATATCTTAGGCCTTAGAATAGGTGTGTGTGACTGTGTGGGAGTGTGTCAGGAAACAATCGAACCTTTCAGGTTCTGTTGTTTCATATTAAAACAGCAGGGGTTAATACAGTACAACTCTTGTGGATGCAGAGGCAAGAATTTCCCACCTGAAAAGGTAGAAACAGAAATTACCACAACAGTGTTTGGGTGCTGTCCTGCTGAATAAACATCCAGTGCGTAGAATACCCTAGGTGTTTGTACTGGACTAAATTCTTTAAATGGGAAAAGGTCAAAATAAATTAGAGATCATTTAGAATCTATGATTAGAAGTTGTAGAAGTGCAGGATCCAACAAAAAAAATGAATATATAGTTTGGTAAAAATATGGGTTTGAGGGACGCCTCTATTCTAAGATAAAATATTAAAACATAAATAAGTTTGTCCGGTTTTAATATTATGTGTTTCTGTCTTTAAAGTTATGTTTGTGGGTCTTTTAAGTTGTGTGTCCAAAAAATAATGAAACACAGTTTAGAGGGAGACAGCTTAAATCTGCATAAGCGCGCAGGGGGGATGTCAGTGGAGCGATGACTGCAGCGTTGTTCCGATTGACAGCCTTCCTAATGCGTCTGCAGGGTCTCCAAAACTATAAGTTCGGAACCAAAATTTAAAATTAATAACCCACAAGAAAATTATTTTAGTCATGCTACATACAGGGAATAAAAAAATAGAGGGATTAAATAGGTGGATTTATTTTAAAGCTAAAACATAGAAACAACTATCATAGGCAAAGTTGGATATAATTATGGGCTTTCAAAGGAGGGCGGGGTGGTCACAGAGGGAAAAACGAGGGGTCACATAGAAACTGGCCGATTTTCTGGCGCTGAAACGACCATAGGGAGGGCCGCTTTGCTCGAGAAGGTCCAATGCCCCACAGAGCGACCTCCCCTGTCACACAATGTTGCATGACCAGCACTGGCGCTAGTCGTCATGTACACCAGCAGAAATTGCGAGATTGGTAATGGGGACCCAGTGAATTTCCTTTCTTTTTTTTAAAAACATACTGGCGTTGAAGCATTAAAGGGGTAGTAAAGGTAAAAAGATGTTGTGCTGCAAGGGGAGTTTCTTCATCTATAAGGTGAATAGGTGTTTGAGGCAATAAGGAAGCCATTAAAATAGTAGGCGTGTATGAAGCATGGGGGATATTAAATGCAGTGAAGGCAAAAACATGAATCAGTTTGCTGTAGGTATTAGACAAGCAGTTAGACTTGCCATACAATTCAAGGGCCTGTAAAATTTGCATTCAAGATGATAACGCAAGGACTAAAACTATTCAAAATGCTAATTTTTGTAAAATCAGCAAATGGTCAAATTAGAATACCTTTAAAAATAGAAAACCTTCAAACAGGAAAAAGATTGCAAGGTTTTATGTTTTTGTAGTAATATCACCAACTCACCACATTAAGGGTTGTTAGGATGGGAATTGATGGGAAAATTTAAGCAATTTTTCCCAAACAGGGGGGCATGAAGGCTGAATGTGTGGAACATATAAATAGCGTTTCAACAAAATCTTCTTGTGTTTATATGCACTATGCTAGAAGCACATTGTCAGATCCACAGGATGAAACTCTGTTAGTTGAACAGTAGAACACTTTGAATTTGTGCAAAACAGTTTCTGAAACAAGACATTACTATAATGGCTACACAAATTATGTACATAGATGGGGGTTCTTAGCAGCAGTTACTGTTATGCTTTCTACACAGATGTAAGGAATGTACTGCTTATCATGGGTAAATCATTTGTCATTGGTTAAGACCAGTGAAGCACAGTGGAGAGACACAGGCCTGCGTTTAGAAGCTGCAGAAGGCGCATCTGATTTCTATCTATGTCCGCACCACACAAACCAGGCTGGCTTTATAGCCCTAACACAGAACTATGGAAACAGCCTTATAATTACTGGCATTTCAATACAAGCTTGCGGGTCCAAGATTTAAGCGTTTGTTAAAATAACTCAGCATTCTTTTAGATACATTTGGTAGAAAATGATTTTAAAGACATTTAGAAACTCTTTTTGGTCTACAGAATAATTGATACAAGACTGTTGACAACTATACGTTTAGTTGAAATAGTTCTAATACAGGCCGGATGAAACAATATCACCTTTAGAATGTGAAGCAAGGAAAGTATAAATAGTTATATACATTTTAGCGGGTAATTTATCTTATAAGTTTGTTGTTTGGGCCCCAATGTTATGACATTTTGGAGAAGGGGTAAAAAAACTACAATGGTATGCTTTTTAGGGTGTACCCAACGACTGCAGGGCTTAGATTCTACAGGGTACTTAAGAAAATTTTACTCACTTTCGTACTTGAGTAAAAGTACAGATACTTGTGTTGAAAAAATACTCTGGTAAAAGTGGAAGTACTGATTAAACTTCTTTACTCAAGTAAAAGTAACGAAGTACAGACTTGTAAATTTACTTAAAGTATAAAAGTAAAAGTAGAAACCACTTTTTTCATGCCATTGCCTACATTTTAAATGGATGTCTGCCAATAGGACTAGATCTCTGATTGTGTTCTGTTTAAATCATCTGATAGATACATACTACTATACTGAAAAAGCCATAACCAAGCTTTCGCATGTTTGCGCCAATAGATACACTTGAATCACAATGGAGTTCATCTTGTAGTGGTAGTAAATGCAGCGTAGATTCCTCCAGGATGGGTTGAGATTTGGTATTGATAGTGAAAATAATGCTTGGTAACTCCAACATTGAAATGATTCAAAACTAAAATAACGAGCCAATTTTTTAAAATACAAGGAGTGAAAATTACAGATATTTTATTGTAAAACGGCAGGAGTAGCAGTAAAAGTTGCCATAAAATAAGTAGTAAAGTAAAAATATCAGAAATCTACTTGCGTACGGCAACGAAGTATTTGTATACGTTACTTCCCATCTCTGGATTCCACATTATATAAAAAAAAAAAAAATCTTTTCTTAAGTTTTTTATTTAATTTATTTTTTTATGACACACTAATAGCTATGTCAGAGAAGCAGACAGCAATTCACAAAGCTGAATGTAGAACTTTTCTCAGCAACAGTCTTAGCTTTGTAAACTTATCAAAAACCATGCATCCAAACAGCTGGCGGTTAAGCAAGTTATATGACCTTTGTGTTGTTACATTCTCATGGTGATACGCTCATACCTGTAGTGTCTTACTTTTAAGGGTTAAAGAGGACCCGTGTAAACAACAGTTCCCCCATATTCCTATTTTTTGTCTTTATTATATTGTGTAGTTGGGTATGTGTACATAAAGAGAAAACTGTAACTTAAGCGTGTAACAAAATTAATTTCCCTCTGGGATTATTAAACTATTTCTGATTCTGATTCTGATTAAAACCAGCAGCTATTTTGATCCATGAAATTATCATGTCTCAAGCAGGGGGGAGTTATGATGTATATAGTATAGTTACACACACAGGTGTGTAACTACTACTGCTTTTAAAATTTTTTGCATGTCTCACATGTTGTAAATACAATTCACAAGGAAATCAGATAACTAAGGGAATTCTGAAACTGTTCAAATACAGAACTGTTCAAAGAACATGTAATCTGCCCAGAGCTCCTTTTGTTTTTCCCACAGGAAGGCCTGAAGCTGGAGATCGAGTGCTGATTAAAATCATCAAGGGGAAAAATTGGGCAGCTCCGAGGTGGGAAGGACCCTACATTGTTCAACCAACAACTCCAACTGCTGTGAAGATCCAGGAGAGAAACACTTGGATCCACCAGAGTCATTGTAAGCTGATTAAAGATTTTCCCCAACAGAAAGTCCAGTCACCTTCACAGGGACCCCACGACTAAGGTAGGGATCTGTGGTGAAGTCCAGCTTCAAAGGGGTTTGGTTTTTTAGGACCAATCGTCTCAACGCTGGTGAAGAAACCAACCTAACCCAGTCTTTTAGAGTCGGGTTAGTGGGTGTTTCCTTGGACGGACTGGTGAAGATGGGAAAACCAAAGTGGTTTTGCTGCCCGGTGATGACCGTTGACTGGTGTTACTAGGAGACTCAACTGACTGTCTGGGAAAAGAAGGAACAGAATGGTCTTTGATGGATCCACAGCAAGTCATCCTACAGTGCCAAAATGTGGTGGCAGCATTCCCACAGCGCGAAGATTTGAACAAAACAGACTGTTATGTTTATACTCATATTCCTACTTCTATGAATACAATATGAATTGAAAGATGCTGATGTTTTATGTTTAACAGGGGAAATGTTAGAGTTATGATTATAAAATTATGCTACATTTCTGTGCTGTGATTCAATCAGGAGGGTTGTAGACTTTTGTGACCTGCATCCTGCTATCCTGTGATTCAATCATTAGGTCATGAGGCAAAGTCACAATAGCTGTATCCTGCTGTGATTCAATCATTACTGGGTTTCCTGTTTAAGACCCGCCTATTATGTTGTAAATTGTTAATTAAAGGCTTTTCTGTGAAGGGATTCAGAGAGGGTGCTGTTTTCTGAAAGTTCTCTCCCCTACTAGTAACGCTGTGTTACGCCTCAATTTTTGAACTTAAATACAACCAATGAAAAAAGGCAGCCAAAAGTATATTGCAGGGAGCAGAAAGGGGTGGTGAAAACCCAAAAATAGTACCAGTTCATTTTATAAAAATTGTTTCTTAATTATTTTGTAACCTTTAGCGAGATTGGCTTTAAACCTGTGCATTTTATTTGCAATCTGATTCAAAGTTTAAAGGTTCCTTCTCTCTGCTAAGACAAAATACAAAGCACTAAGTTGGCGTAACACTGTTTTCGCCTATTTGATACAAATGGTTTGCTGCTTTCTGCTTGGAATCTTTCTGAACATGAACAAGAAATGGACTGATCCAATGTGATGGACATTAAAGGGGGTTCCTGAGACACACTCATTATAAGCTTTCTGATGGCATTCAGAGTCCACTCCCTTGACACTGTTGGTGAGCAGATCAGCAACATCTTGAACCACATTACTTTGACTTTCCATGGTGTATAATTTAGGAGAAATCACGTTATCTGCAGACTGGAATTATTACACCTTTACACTATCCAAAACGGTAAAATTAGTGAGACCCAGATGAGTTGTGTTTTCTTTTTCATTCTTTAACTTTTTTTTATTATTATTATTAACAAATTTTTCTGGCTTTGTTAAAGTCACATAGGGTCTTGAGAATCTTTTAAAAAATAAATTGCCTGTAGTGGAAAAAGGTATTAAAACTATACATCAGTTAAAAAAAAAGATATTGATAGTTTCACTCACCAACACTTTATTTTCTTTGCAACAAAAAAAAAGAGAACCAGATGACATAATGCCCATACCTGATACTGGATAGATAAAGTTTGCCTCTCACTAAATTAAGCGTTGCAGAAAGGCTGCGGGAGGATTCTACATATTGTTACGCAAAACAATTACAGACAGTTTGAGCAAAAAAGATTAAAATGTTTTTCTTAACAGAGCTGAACATGTCAAACATAATATGGGTGAAATCTAAAGATCTAGTCAGTAGGAAAGCTGCCAATGTTATGACTTTAATAAAACTGGTTAGATTTTTTTTTATTTTTCAGTTGTTCTTCTCCAATCGATGATCGTCTCAGGGTTTTCAGGAGCAGAAATCAATGTCATTTCCAAACTACCCTCTGAATGGTAGGGTTCTTAACAGGAAGATGCAGTTCTCTAGAATCCACCTTTTGGCTGAATGTCTGAATCTGCAGGTTGTCAAAATAATTACAGATAAAGTGAGAGTCTTTTGCTATCATGCTAAGGAAGTCTGTTCAACATGACTTTTTCATGTCAGCAAGCCGCTTTTAGCATAGCAGGTTGGCTTCATGTGTCATTTTCATACCGTTTATTCGAGAGCAGCACACTCTTCATGCAGTATCCTGCTGCAGGAGTACATTTTGCTAGATCTTTCTTCATTCCTGGACGAGCTTTGTCAGTTTTGTAAATTACCATATGAGGAATCCCTGCAGAGAGGAAACAGACGTCATTTTCGTTGTTACTCAAAGTAAAGCTTTGTCAATGTAGACATTATGCAGAGGTTACAGCATGTTGTCTTTTAAGGTCATTCTACTAAAATAAACAACCTAAGGGATTTTTATTGTATGTAGGGTTGTCATGCTACTAAACGTTTCAACTCGATACCGATACTGAGGAAAATATTTGATACTCGATACCATTTTTGATACCACAAGGATAAAATCAAAGACTCCAAAATTCTACAGAAATATTTTAATTAATAAATAAAATACAATAAATAAATACAATAAACAATAAGAACAATATTTTGAGGTTGTATGCTGTGCACAATATAAAGCAAGCTTTATAAAAAGAAACTTATAAAATTAAGTTTTCATTACTTGGCTATGCTTTGCTCACATAACAATGACACTAGCCAAACCGTTTAAGAAACAAAAATAATTCTCAGCAGCTGCACTATATTTACAAAAAGTCTGAAACTATGAAAAGAGATGCGTAGGTATTCAATCACAAGGATGCTTTGTCCTCTATTCTGCACTTTAGATGAATGACTGTAGGTGCCACTGGTGGTGGCACTAATATCGATACTTTTAAAAGCAGTATAGTATCTGGATACAACTTCAGTATCGATACTTTTTGAGTATTGATACTTTTGACAACCCTAATTGTATGTTGGAATGATGTGTTTTCTCACCCAGGTCAGCGGCTTCATCTCTCTGATTTCCTGAATTATCTCCACAGTATTGTTTGGTATTATACTTGCTGTGCTGGCATCAATGACAGTAACCACTATGTGGGCTTTATGCGTTTACATTTGGCTTCTTATTGTAGGAACCCGATCATCTTTGGATAAACTGCTCTGAGGGGTTAAACTGAAAAGCAAGGGGAAGCAGAAAAACTGTCAAAACAAAAAACATTATCTCTTACTGAATATTTGACAGCTGCATCAGAACCCTTACAGTGTAGCCATCCCTGATGTATCCCTTCATGGCCTTTTTGACATCTTTCACATGGACTCTTCTTACTCTCCTATCAGCACTCTCCAGACCCGACATGTCATTCAGCACAAACGGATACACCTCTTCCGGCTTTCCTTTTCCAATGCTGTAGGTTGTGTACTGTTAACCAGAAAAAGACAAACATTCAAAATAAAAGAATTATGATGTTTTGTATCAAGGCAAAATTGGAAGAACATGTTGTCCATTTGCAAATATCCTTTCAGCCATCTACAGATTAATCTTCACATCTTAGATCAAAGACAAATTAAAATGAGAATTACACAAAATACCCTCTGTTTACCTTCTTAGTATGGCTTGCCTGACTGCTAGCGGCATCAGCCCTAAGACTAATTTTTCCCGTCAATACGCTGGTGACAGAGTTGATGAAACTGGATTTTCCAGCTCCTACTGGTCCGTGGAGAAGGATCCTGAACTTCTGTTGACCATCAGCTGTTGGTTTGTAGTCGTTTATGAACTGCAGGTCCTTCTCTTTGTCCCTGTTTAGGAAAACAACAATTACAGCGCCCCCTAGTTGTAGCTAACTGTATATTTATCAACTCAAAGAGGAGTCTCTCTAATTTAAATGCTGGATTATTGTACAGAAACATGAAGGAAGGTTTAGAGGTTAGAAAAGAGGAAATAGAGATTGAAAGTGGAATCACTGCATTATAATAATGCTGATGTTGATTATAGTTGCAGAGACAATCACCCCCACTGCATCTGCATCATGGTTTATCAAGAACTGTCCATTTAAGAAGTAATACCATCAGATGCTATTTGTAGCAATAAAAAGCTATGTATCAGTTTTAAAGTCGACTTAAGGAGGAGGAGAAGGAGGTGCAGAGCTAGAACTTCCTCCCATAGTTAGAATAAAAAAATATATATATTAGGTTTCTGTTATGTTTTTCTTTTGAGTATTCAGTCTTACTTTACTCCTTGTTTTCTAGTGTTTAGTTTTATTTTTTCCATGTTTTATAGTCATAGTTAGTTTGATTATCATTTTGTTTTTATTTCCAGTCTTCAAGGTTTCTATTTGTTGCTCTCTGCTGCCCTCTTATGTTCTCCTTCTTCCCTACCTCTTTCCCTCTCTTGTTCTGTGCACACCTGCTCCCAGTTTCCTCTTTAGCCCTCTCTTTGTCTCTGTCTCCTTTAAAAGCCCTCTCTCTTCAGTTCCTCTTTGCTGGGTCCTCGTCAAACACTGCCAAACTTTGTCAAACTTCCTCCAACTCCGTCTTCCTGAGTCTTCCTTGTTGTGACAGTGATTCCCCTGATGTCTCCACGGTTTCTGGTTCGTTTGACTAGTTTTTATGTTTGATTCTTTTGGATTTTTGGACTCCTGATTTGATGCTTGTTTGGACTTAGTTTCATTATTGGATTTTTGGATAACCTGCCTTTGTTTTCAGTTTCCCTTTCAAATTAAATCTAAAGAAATTCACGTCTGCCTTCCTGCCTCTGCTTTTGGGTCTACACTCCATAACCAAATCCTGACAGTAGGCCCCAGCTAAGAACATGGACCCAGCAGAGCCCCCACAAATTAAGGCAAGTGAAATACTCATACTCCTCAGACAAACCATAGACAGTCTAACCACCATCTCTCCACCCTGGGAGCGGGTGGGAGCAGCAGATAATTTACTCATTCAACTCAATAACTATTCAGAACTCCGGACCTTCTTCCAACAATCAGGATACATAGACCTTCACCACCCAGACCTCCACTCCGAGATGTACCTGAGCTTCCCTCAATCTCTGAACTTGCTCCTGCTCCTCCACCTTCTCCAGCCAGTTGTCCTCACTTGCCTTCTGCTCCCTCCAGGCGTAGGAACCGCCGCTGGGGAAAGAAAGTCACCACCTCTCCGGCGGGTCAGCCTGACGCTGCCACCTCCTCTCCGGCGGGTCAGCCTGGCGCTGCCACCTCCTCTCCGGCGGGTCAGCCTGGCGCTGCCACCCCCTCTCCGGCCGGTCAGCCTGACACTGCCACCCCCTCTCCTCCGGGTCAGCCTGATGCCACATCCTCTCCTCTGTGTCAGCCTGACGCCACCTCCTCTCCTCAGGTGGGTCAGCCAGCTGCTAGCCTCAGTCCCCGTTTTAACCAGGTCAGTTTTTCCGGCAGTCCTAGTCGACATCTCCTTGACCAACAGCTAGCTCCAATCATAAAAGGACTCAAACCAGTTCCAAAAGTCACTCCCCCCGCAGTCAGAGTTCCCCATATTCAAGAGTCAAATCTCTGGGACTTCTTCTATAGGGATAGGGAGGATCTGCTCCCTTTCCTTCCACCTCCATCAGCTCCCCGCCAGCCAGTTTCCCTAGCTTTAGAGCCCATTAGCGGGCCTGTTTCCCTTGCTTTAGAGCCCATTAGTGGGCCAGTTTCCCGAGTGTCAAAACCCATTAGCGGTCAAGTTTCCCTAGCTCCAGAGCCAATTAGCGGTCTGGTTTCCCTAGCTCTAGAGCCCATTAGCGGTTCAGTTTCCCTAGCTCCAGAGCCCATTAGCGGTCCAGTTTTCCTAGCTCCAGAACCCATTAGCGGTCCAGTTTCCCTAGCTCCAGAACCCATTAGCGATCCAGTTTCCCCAGTGCCTGAGCCCATTAGCAGGACAGTTTCCCCATTGCCTGAGCCCATTAGCGGGGCAGTAAGCCAAGCCCCCGAGGCCCCTGAGCCAGCTCTGAGCCGTCCACTGACCCCTGAGCACTCCCATGAAGAGGCCTCACAGTTAAAGCCCATCGGGAGTCAGCCTCCAAGAGCCCTCTGCAGGCGCTCCAAGCTTTCAAGAGCCCTCTGCGGGCGCTCCAAGCCCGCTCGCAGTCAGCGGCCCCCTCGGAGGCTGTACCTTAGCTGCAGTCGGTGGCCCCCTCGGAGGCTGTACCTGAGCTGCAGTCGGCGGCCCCCTCCGAGTCTGTACCTGAGCCGCAGTGGGCGGCCCCTTCCGAGTCTGTTCCTGAGCCGCA
>JAGKQL010002578.1:0-11374 GCA_018398635.1 Cyprinodon brontotheroides | reverse complement strand
TTTGGATGAGCACCTGGGCTTTGCAGATGCATTCTCTGTGTTTTTTGGAAGCTACTATGCCTTCAACCTTGAATACCAGGAGCCAGCATGTGCAACACTTGAATTTATTCAGCGGTAAGTGCACTTTTTTTTTTTTTTAAGGCACTGTGAAGTCTTATACAGGCATGGATAAGCAACTCCAGTCCCTGGGCCCACTGTTGAAAAGATTTTAGATGGTTCCCTGCCGCTGTTGTGATTTTTGTGCTGTATAATTGTTATATTGCTAGTCAGGACGCCATAATGTTATATAACATTAAATGCAATGCTAACCCAGCGGATGCTAAATTTATGTTTTGATATTTGGCATCAGCCTCTTAGGGGTGGCAGCAATATTATTTAATCAAGTTCTGTTCTGGCAGTTTTAACACCTGAAAGTGTGAATGAGCACTCTAATGTCAGGCATTAGATCAGACTTAGCTTTCAGTCCATTTCGAGATCTGGGTCTCGGACCTTGCTGGATGTTGGCAGGGCTCCTTCGATGTGAATCTTCTGGGAGGGCTTCACGAAAGAGGAAGAACAAAGCACAACCAGTTGTTTTTGTTATCCAGGCAGAAGTCCCTCCTCTGTGGGAGGACTTTATCCTCTCTTGCCCGGGTAGAGGGGGGTTGGTTTGGTCCCACATGAGTCCCTGAAGGCAAACTGCAGGCGACTCTCATTTTGCTCCCCCATTCATGTGAGATATCAAGATGGACATTGGTTTACCATGTCCAAAAATTCTCCATCATGATTTATACCACTAAGCATGCAGAACTTGAAAGCAACCGTCATTTAATTTGAGTCAAGTGTGTTGCATGGGGACATCTAAAACCTTCAGGATAATGGTTTTCAAGGACAGGAGATGCTGATGTGGAATGTGTTCTGTTATTATTAAACTGAATTGTTAATAGAGTTTAAACTTTGAATATTTTCATTCTTGAATATTTACATTAGCTTGAATAAACATGATTATTCAGCAGTGGAACATAACATGTAGTTGAAACTACTTTAATCTTACTATAAATGGTTATTGGATTGGATATTGCGTCCCGCTCGGTCTTGGCAGGACTTTGTGTGGAGTTTGCATGTTCTCCCCGTGTCTGCATAGGTTTCCTCCGGGTGCTCCAATTTCCCCTACCACTAAAAACATGCTCTGCTAGGTTAGGTTAAGTTGGGCAGCGCCTTCCACGTCAGCATGGCCTTGTACATCCAAGTTCCCCCGGAATGTTCCAAAATTGTAATTTCCCCAAGGGGATAAACAAAGAGTGTATATATATATATATATATATATATATATATATATATAATTTTTTTTGTTTCTATTATTATTATTCATACGTTTGTTTTTTTTTGCTTGTGTTTATTTTGCCATTAATTTTCATCTTGCTTGAAGGTTCTTCTTGAGAATAAATCCAGAAGATGGAACAAAAATGCACCGCATGGACTGGAGTGAAATGGAAGACTGGAGTATTGGTGAAGCTGAAGACGTAGCCACTATAAACAACAGAGTAGTTGTCCTTTTCTTCACCAGCTAACAGACTTTGAGTGGAAGAACTTGAATTAGGTAAGATTCTTCCCATTAAGATATCTTCAAAATGGATGCTTGTACTGTAGTCTCGGATACTTATACTGATGTTCATTTTCCTTATCCTTTATAGGTTCTGTGTAGCTGCAGCTGAAGACAAATACAATCTCATGAAATGGGGCTACACCCTGTCCAGGTTCATCATCCATTACACACACAAAGAACCACATGCACATTCATTCTTACCTGGACTGTCATTTAGAATGTAAGCCTGCACTTAACAGTCAATATAAGGTTCATTTGATCAATTTATGTTGATGTAAGGTTCTTCTTTTGTTCCTTTTTAAGTGCAATCAAATTCTTACAAAAGAGGTTGAACGGTTATACTGTTTAATGCTGTTTCTATTGTTTGTTACAACTGTTGTTCTTTGAACTACTGATTTTAATAATATGACTTGAATTTGAATGAATAACAACTTAACTAAATGTTTGAACTGGACGATCTTAAGGAAGTGATTTTGTTACATCTTTTAAGCTCTGAGCAAATGAAAAAAGTATTGTCTATAATAATATGAATTAAATTGAGAATTCTAGCTGAAAGTCACACATTATCTTGTGGTTCTTTTACCATTTGTTAGTGTTTTAAATAAAGACCAGAATGTTTTGGAATATATATGTCTGTTTTGGATTTATTATAATTGTTAATAACAAATCAATTAAGCAAAATTAGCAGGCTTATTGAAAAAACTGCTCAACCATTAAAATCAAAGCTATTTTAATTCAGTTGTTAAGAATTTTACATTAAGTCAGTGCATGAAAAATACTATATATGTTATTTCAAATTAATATATATATTAATTGTTGATATATATATATATATATATATATATATATATATATATACACTATATCTGTTAAAAAAACGTACAGTACAGTATCCAAATTATTTGAATCAGGTGTTCCAATCACTTCCATGGCCACAGGTGTATAAAAATCCAAGCACCTAGGCATGCAGACTGTTGTTACAAACATTTGTGAAAGAATGGGTCGCCCTCAGGAGCTCAGTGAATTCCACGCTGGAACTGTGATAGGATGCCACCTGTGCAACAAATCCAGTCGCGGAAATTTCCTCGCCCTAAATATTCCACAGTCAACTGCTCAGCTGTATTATAAGAAAATGGAAGTGTTTGGGAACGCACAGCAACTCAGCCACGGAGCGGTAGGCCACGAACTTCGCACTATGCGGGTCAGCGGATGCTGACGCCGCATAGTGCGAAGAGGTCGCCAACTTTCTGCAGAGTCAATCACTACAGACCTCCAAACTTCATGTGGCCTTCAGATTAGCTCACCACAAGAACAGTGCGCGAGAGAGCTTCATGGAATGGGTTTCCATGGTCCAGCAGCTGCATCCAAGCCATACATCACCAAGTGCAATGCAAAGCGCCGGATGCGGTGGTGTAAAGCACGCCACTGGACTTCTAGAGCAGTGGAGACGCTGTTCTCTGGAGTGACGAATCGCGCTTTCTCCATCTGGCAATCTGATGGACGGTCTGGGTTGGCGGTTGCCAGGGGAGAACGGTACTTGTCTGACTGCATTGTGCCAAGTGTAAAGTTTGGTGGAGGGGGGATTATGGTGTGGGGTTGTTTTTCAGGAGCTGGGCTTGGCCCCTTAGTTCCAGTGAAAGGGAACTCTGAATGCTTCAGCATACCAAGACATTTTGGACAATTCCATGCTCCCAACTTTGTGGGAACAGTTTGGAGCTGGCCCCTTCCTCTTGATGAACCAACATGACTGTGCACCAGTGCACAAAAAGCAAGGTCCATAAAGACATGGATGACAGAGTTCTGGTGTGGATGAACTTGACTGGCCTGCACAGAGTCCTGACCTCAACCCTATAGAACACCTTTGGGATGAATTAGAGCGGAGACTGAGAGCCAGGCCTTCTCGTCCAACATCAGTGTGCGAGGCACTCACAAATGCGCTTTCTGGAAGAATGGTCAAAAATTCCCATAAACACACTCCTAAACCTTGTGGACAGCCTTCCCAGAAGAGTTGAAGCTGTTCTAGCTGCAAAGGGTGGACCGACGTCATATTGAACCCTATGGATTAGGAACGGATGTCACTTAAGCTCATATGTGTGAGTCAAGGCAGGTGAGCAAATACTTTTGCAATATAGTGTAGATATATATATATATATATATACTGCATTCTCGCCGCTCTCCCTCTCGCTATCCGAACCGGTCGCTAAAAAGGCAGATCTGGGCAGAGACCCTGTGACACTCCTCCGCAGACACCTCCCTCCAGCTCTGCTGGGGAAGTCTCCTAGGCGCCCCCAGGCCAGCCGAGAGACGTGAGGTCTCACCCAGCGCGGGTCCTGGGCCTTCCCCTGATCTCTCCTTCCCAGTGGGACGATGCCTGGAACACCTCCCCGAGGCGGCGCCGAGGGGGCATCCTAAGAAGATGTCCGAAATGATTCTCAACTGACTCTCTCGATGTGGAGGGAGAACCGCTCTACACTGAGCCTCTCCCAATGACCGAATGCCCCGCCCTATTCTAAGGGAGAGCTTCCAGCCACCCTGGGCGGAGGAAGCTTCCATATTCGGCAGCCGCTTGTATCCGGATCTCAGTTTCCTTCGGGTCATGATCCAAATTTCATGACCATAGGTGAGGGTAGGAATCGTATGACCGAATCCGTAAATTCGAGAGCTTTGTCTTTCGCTTCAGCTCTCTTCACCACCCACAGATCTCTCCCAAGATACTGCAGCAGTCAAGACCGACCACCATCGATCTCCGCCCATTCTTCCCTCACTGCGGAACAGTGAGAACCCCAAGATACTCCAACTCCTCCACTTGAGGCAGGGACTTTCCTCCAACCTGAAGGGGACAAGCCACCTTTTTCCGGTAAACAACCATGCGCCTCAGAAAAATTCAAAGCCCTTAAAAAGCAGAAAAAGACTCAAACAAAGAGGCGCAAATTCAGGTAGGGGCAGTTGAGTCCGGGGTCCAGTGTGTTTATTGCTAAACACAACATTATTCACACTGAGCGCTGGTCACCCGGTGAGCCGAAGCTGAACAAATGGTGAACACTGCCAGCTCCCTTTTATACATTTCTTTCATCGGTGGAAAACCCCTTCAGAACATATTTCAGCCTGGTGGTCTTAAAGGTCACATTGATATTTATCTGCAAAACACGGTGACATTCATAGACACATCTCATTCTTGTGAGAGCAATCTCTCAGGCCATGAAACCATCTGCTATTGCATTCAAGTCGCGAAGCATGGTTTGAATACGAGCGTCGGAACTTTCATCTTTCCCGCTTGGCACCGGCCGTAGGTCGGTCTGGCCTAGTGCTCCCCCCTCGTGTCTTAGTCAAAGCAATGTCACCCCTTTCTGGGACCATTACACGCCGTTATGTGCCTTGAAAATAACAACTCTTTATCACAAGTTGTATGGCCAAATTTTGCTGAAGCTGGAGCAACCTTGAGATGTCAAATATTTCATTTTTATTGAATGTGCTTTCTGCGCACATCACTAAGGGGCCTCCAACCCTGCACGTTGTCCTGCAGACTTCACTCCTATTGGGGCCAGGTGCAACAGCACATATATATACTCACTGCTCTGTGCTCTTTTCTCCCTCTGGCCTTTAGAAATGAATCATATCTATTGCCTTGCTTTTTTAAATTAAATTGTTTCTGTAGAAAACAATCCTTAAAACTTATAAAAACATTAACTTTTATTTCACATCTTAAGATTAAAGTGGTATTTCACAACATACACACAACATTCTCCCCTTTGATCCTAAAAGGATCAATTATGTGATTATGCAGGTGATAACTAATCTAAAACACCTTAAATGTGAACTCACCCAAGTGACAAAAGTTTATATATATTATTAAAAGCACACTAAACCAAACGTGAGATTAAACATACACCCTATATATAGTAGAAGTGAGTAATATAAGATGTGGTGGTGTCTGAGTAAATATTAAACTTAATAAAATGCAGAAAACAGAATATACAAAACAAAGAGGGGATCCCCCTCTTGGTTCTCTTTAAGAGGACCCCGGCCCTAAGCTTTACTTTTTGTAGCAAAGATTTCTAATTCTGCTTTTCTCAGCAGAGGCAAATACCAATGCCCAAGCAGCATCTTTAAAGTTACGAGGTCACTGCATTTATCCCCTACATTGGTGGTATTTCACACCCATACATACACAAACACAAACAAAAGCTTCCATCAGGCCGACTATGCCAGGCAAACACATCTTCTAGTGGTCAAAGGACCGCTATTGCAACCAAATATAGGAGTAACCATGTGGCACTCTCCTGCACAGTAATTGTACTGTCACATAAAGAATACAATCCTACCAATATGTTTAACATAGGTATGCATAATCATCAATAATCAGCATTGTCCTTATATCCAGTTATGGCGCTTGAAGTTGATATGGTTTATCAATAATAATAGCCTCCATAATTTACCCCATAATTCTGCCCTCCGCTCGGGCCCCCTGGGTATAGGGAGAGCCATATGCCGCAGATCAGCGTCAGCTGCATCACCTGCTCTTGTAGGTCGATAATGGTCCGCTGTGCATCTCAAAGCGCACCACCTGCTCTTTGTAGGTTGATAATGGTCTGTTGTAAATCCCGGAATTTGCTGCCTCAGTTCCAGATTGTCTCGGGTCAGCTGCCAATTCCCAGCGCCTTTACTTTGGCGCTGTACAGGGTGCGCGATCCGCTCAAAGGACCGACGTGGCTCGCGCGCAGACCCTTCATTAATTGGGCATAAACTGCTGTGGTCATAGAGGTGATTTGAGGCTTAAGGTCAGCGTTGGCAGAGTAGGACTCAGCCGATGAGCAAGAACTTTTGCAACATGATGGGCTCGCAAGATCAACAAGGTTTATGTCATCTGCTATGACCATGCACATAGCCAGCACGGAGTGGAAGTGGTGGCGATAATTATATTGGTGGGTGACGGGGTCGCCGCATCCTCTGAATTCTCAGGACTGGCAGGGGTGCTGGTTGGGCCGGAATCGATACTGAGGTTCCCGGGTGATGACGATGGACAGTGGCTTCCCAGCAGGGGTAATGGTGGTTGATCATCAGGCTGCCTGCTAAAAGTGTCATCATAGGTTTGCTCCAACCCGAAGCTGGGTGCACCGTCACCTCTCTCCGCAGGATCCTAGTAGGTGCCTGGGAGGTATAAAGATATGGGCATCCTGCAATCTCAACGTATTTCAGTGCAGCTCGTGAAACTGCCTCTGGTTTCCTTTCATATTCATCATAACTAAATTCTCCTGCCACCATCAATCTCTACCCATGGGGACATAGTAAGGCAAATTTAGGCATCATCTGAAGGCATATTATCTTATATCTATGGATTATTCAGCATGCAAGTTGCTATATCTACGGGTAAGTATATAAGTCTTTGTTATGCAAAATATTTATATATATACACCTGTTATTATTAAAGAAAATGCATGCACCTGGTGAGGGTGGAAGGTGATCATGGTTATGTTTTATATCTCTTGGTCCAATTGTATCTCTACAACTGGGAACTGACCAGTTACCCCACAACAAGTCTTGGCACCAGTCCCCGAAGAAGGGGTATGATGCAACACATAACTATCAATATAATCAGTATTACCTTTCTAGAATCATTCCTGCTGCCTCAAGATATTTTCCCCATCAAGCTTGTGAAACCAATCCCAGAATCCCTTCAGCTGAGTGTTCCAAGTGGATCTGCAGCACATGTTCATCCCTCATTCGTTTCATTTCCTGTAGGACTCCTGTGAGGCTACCATTTACATTTGTGTGCATGGGGATTAAAGTACAACAATCTTCCCCTATATAATCACATATTCCTTGGTCTCCAGCCATGCGGGATTCTAGCACGAACCTATGTTGTAGAACCATTAGTGAAGTTGCATGCAATTGTTCCTTTACCAAATCCAGGCCGTTTATTGTAAAGTTTATAAATCTTTGTTGATTATACCATAGGAGATTCACCCATCTACTATTTCGAGCTATGTACTGCGCATTGGCAATAGTTCCCCAAATTGGCACCGCACCAGCCACTCTTCCGCTTTCTATCCAATCACTCCCTATGGCAACCTGGTCTTTAGGTACTCCATATGGGATCTGATCCCAAGAAATATATACCTCATCTGATCTCTTCCACTCATGTTTAGGGGGAGTACTTCTTTTAGCGCGGTTGGGTATCTCATTAGATGTTACATTTGTACTTATTAGGTTATTTTACTAACTCTTGAGTTATGGTTCCGTCAGCATTACTGGTGCATGCAGATGCCTCCCACCAGCCGTGGCCAGCCATTTGTGTCTCATTATGGTACATCCAAAAAATGTCACCTAAGGGGAAAGATCCCCTCGCCAGGCTCAGTATTCGGTATTGAGATACACTTGAAGGTTGGAACTCATAGATGACATGTCCCCCATCTGGTACTACTTGTTCACAGCGTATGGTGGCATTGGGACTCGTTTGACAAAACTTAATGTGGTAGGTGAGGAGGTTCCCTTCTGCTGTTGGTGGGTACCATGTCCTATTACTACATGTAACCAGTCTATCCATTGTCCACATCTGTCTAGAGGATCTATTAGTCACTGTTTCCAGTTCTTTCCCTCGGGCTATACAAAACAGAAAAATCAGTTCAGCCGGTCTTGCCGTACTCATCTGGTGGAAGAGAGACAGTGCGCGTTACATCATTTATTGAGTAGTTCAGCGCTCTGGGGCATATCGTGTGGTCGATCGATAATGACGTAAGACCTCCGGCCATCTGTACGGGCAATGCGGGCAAAGCACTCTGCTACATCTGGGCAGTCGCCTATTTTACTTCCGGGAATAATCTGAAGGGCTGGTACTTTTTTAGCATTATTATAGCAGGTTCGCTACAATCATCTTTAGTGCGCTTTTTGGCTTTGGCCACATTGCCTGGACAGAGTACTGAATCCATTGTTGGAACATATTGGTTTCCCAGTGTGCAGTCTTTAATTTGTCTAGATCTCTTTTCTGCCTTTTGTTTATCAATTTTACCATTCTATGCGCTTTCCCTACCGTCATTATAATGTGTTTTGGCATATGTTCATTTTGCATCTTACCTCAATGATCACCATCCCATCTTCACGGCAGTCCATGCTTTGTGGAACTCCAAGCCAATGTTTCCCCATTGAGTTACCTAAAATTTCTTCAGACATTACATAATCATATCTTTGATTTGCACATGCATTATATAAATTTTCTTCTCCATCATTATTATTGATTACCCCTTGGTTAGTAGCTAGTGTTACCATTGCTAGTGCACATGTTTGTGTGTATACTTATTAAAATGTGTGTGTGCACTGTTAGTATTAATTTTCACTAAGATCCCCCCTTGTTAACCTGGCCAAAAGGTTAACACAACAAGAAAGTTAATCAAAGTCTGAAGAAGGCGCATACGGGAGACACCCAGACGGCGATGGGGTGGGCGGGACCGAGTGGGATCGGCGGCCCACTTGCCAGCCCAGAGGAGGAAGGGGTGAAAGGGAGGGGATGAGAGGGAAAGGTGCAGGTGAGGGATGTTAAGGGGACAGGACTCCACCAGCATCTGATGGGCTTAGGTTAGAAAGAAGTTCTGCTCCAGTGCCTGAACCAGACGGATGGATCTGGGTGAGACCCAGAAGAAGTTCTCAGTTAGCAGAAGGGTCATCATCCCGCGCCGGTCCTCGACGGGTCACTAAAGTCCTTATGGTGAAAATACATATAAATAAAAATAGAACGTAGTTTGAGCATATTTTTAGTCATGGGCGGTAGTGTGATTTTTTATGGGTGTGTGTTGTTATGGAAATCAGAGGTGTTAAATTAATCAGGCACTGGGGTCACCCTTGTTGTAGCTTAAAGCCCTGCCGGCAGTGTGGGCTTCCCTCCAAAAAAGGCCACACACAGTCAGTGCATACACGCCTGCTGCAGTGTTAATGGCGCTGTTCTGCAGCGCAGCGTACTATAGCCTATTACTTGATGTGTTAACGGGTCGGGTTGGGGGTTAAATATCAACGGGTCGGGTCGGGTTTGTGATTTGAATTGAAGATATCCGCCTGGTGACGGGTCGGGTTCGGTAGTCATCCTAACGGGTTCGCAAAACCCGGAACCCGTGCGACCGCCCCAGAGACCCTGATGGAGGACCATCTCAGCCATCCTTCCATCCTTCAGCAGGAGGAGGTGTGGCTCAAAGACATCAAAGAAAGTGATCAGAGCTCATCTGAGCTCATCTGGAAGGAACCAGGAAGAGCTTCAACAAAACAAACCAGAATAAAGGGGCAGAATAATCCCCTCTAATTGGTTAATTAACACATCAGTCGTCCACCTGATGTGTTGAGGACCAGCTGCTCTGCAGACCACCCTTTGAAGTCCTCGTTCAAAATGTCGCCTGTATAAGGGACCAACATCAACAGAAAGATGAAGACGATCTTCACCTGTAAGATGTACGACATCAGCTTTGGCTTCTAGACTATTTAATTGCGTCAACATGAATCTGAGAGGAAATATGTTTGTAATGTGTTGTATTTTAATGAAAGGTTAACATTTTTAGTATCTAAGTGTTTGATATTGTTTGTTAATACAAATAAAGTCCAAGTGTTAGATGAGCACCTGATGGCTGATGGTCAGTATTGACAGAGATTTCTGGATTAGAGAATGAACTCTGATGATCGGGTCATCTCAGCTACCATTGGGGAAGAGGACTGGAGATTAAATCCTCCAACTTTCAATGTAGTGCTTTGACTCAACCCTGATTCTGAAGAGCTGAACCTCAAGCCATCTGCATGAAACATCTTGTTATGGTTTTGAATTTTAGCATTTTGCATAGAGATTGATCCTTTTTTTACTTTTATTGAAGCTCAGATTAATAATTTGACTTACACTTTGTAGAGATGAAGGGGTCTATTGTTTTGACTGATTTGAACTTTTCTCTTTCCAGGTAAACAAAAAATGGTAACTGATAATGATACGAATTAAACATTTAAATTTCTCAACAAATAGATATTTTACCATAAAAGTATCATAATGGGGAAAAAACAGTAAATATTTTTGCCAATATTGTGATTCCAGGGCTCTATTTATTGGCAACATATTTTAGCTATCATGATCTTTTCCATAATTTTTCCATCTATTATAATCATTTAATTTGTCCACTGACTTAATGCAGATGTGCATTTTTGATATACATGTTTCATTAATATTTTTAATTTCAGTTTCTTATTTGTACCTTTCTTTACATATATACACAATTTTTTTTTGGTTTTAGTTTTCTTTATATATATTTACAGTTTTAGTTAGTTTTAGTTGTTTATATTCATTATTTTCCCATTTCTAATATCGATTACAAAAGGATAATATCCTTCTATAATCGAAAGGGTGGACTGCTGTTAGAAAATTTAGATTTCTCTTTTAATTATATATTAATTTATCCTGTTTACTCACTATAAAATTTTTCACTCAGTCTGTTTCACTTTCAAGGCCAGACCATTGTATATAGGATAATTAAATATCAATAAAAATAAATATCTAAGCCTACACTTGTATTTTCAAAGCAGGAAGTCGGTGCATGACGTAGCCCTTTTCTCTCGATGTGTTTTTACTGTAAAGTCTCTAATACACTTGAAATGTTGGAGCAGCTTTCTCCAAACCAGGGGAGGAAGGGGTTTAACTGGAGCAAATGTCTGAATATCCAACTTAAAACTAACTTCACCGCAGGTTTTTTAACCCAACAACGTGAACTCACTATCAACTGGAAGTTAGCATTAGCTTAGCATGTTGATCTCTCCTCTAAGCAGTTTTCCAAT
>JAGKQL010002577.1:0-10378 GCA_018398635.1 Cyprinodon brontotheroides | reverse complement strand
ACGAAGCAGGACCGCCCGCCCGCCACTTCAGACCTCACACACCAGCCCACAAAACACACAGCCAGAACCTCAGTGGCTCCAACCCCACAACTGGACCAGATGTCACTGACAGATGCTGCGTGAGTCTGATGAGGCTGGTGGATATGAGAATGATAACATTACAGCATTCCAAATGTCCTTTACCTTTTGGATCCCAAAACACATTCTATAAACCAGGATTGATCATGTTTTCCAGTTTTATGTCAGAAGAGGGACGAATTTACCCCAGAGTGCTCAGGCTTTTACTCAAAGTCAGCCAGAGTTCAAGTCATTAAACTGTCAGCTCTGATAACTTCATGGACCCATCCGAGGCTACGTGAAAAGCAACGGTGGTCCCAGAGTTGGGTGAATCAAACCATTAGCAGCTCTGACAACCCACCTGCCGCAGTTCGGAGAGCGTGCACGCCAAGTAAACACATGGGCGCACAAAGCAAACAGCTCTTCGGTAAAATATGGAGTGGAAGTGGCCAACTTTCAGCTCCACATCTAACTGGTTAAACGATATAGATTCAGAACAACTGAGTCCCGGCCCATTTCATCTGGGGGGTTACAGCAGAGCTACTCTAAGTCCAGTCCTGCAGATGCCTCCTGGTCCAACACATTTCTGTCGTATGGGGCCATCTCATTGTTAGATCTCTACAGAACTCGATGGTAATTCAGCCTTTTTGTCTTTTGGATGTTGGAGTACTTGAGGCTTCTGTGAGATGAGGTGAGATGATAGGTTTTGATGTGAAAAAAAGGTCCTTAACTTCTCCATATCAGGAAATAAAACTGATCAAGTTTAGAGTCGAGGTGCCTTCGCCGCTCAACCGCTATTTCCTAAAATCTCCCCAGTGGTGCCCAATTTTTGCATGAGTGTAATCAAACTTAGCCCATTTGGTCGCTATCATGCGCGTTGTTTCGGGGAAGGCTCAGCGCTATGTTTGCTAACTGAATAGGAACTTTTAGTGCTAGCAGGTTCTAATGGGAAATTATATTGGGACCAGCACTAAATTGGTGACTCTGAGAAACGACACTGTCAAGGAAACGCTATGACAGAGGTGAAACATGCAAGAGGAGGAGAGAGTTTTGTATTGAGGTCGATGAGTCTCCTCCGGCTATACATTTTATTTAGAGGAGGAAAGCGGGGACAAAGTTGTTGTGGAAGAGGACTTAGCTTTATGAATAATACACAAGCTTTCCAGGTAAAGCTTTACTCCAGAGGAAGGGTCAAGTGAGGGAATTTAACAAACCTGTGAACTTGCATTTAAGCTTTGACTGTATGTTTAAAGTTTCTTCATTAAGAGCCGCAAAAACCATTACAGAATCCATCCAGTCTCATTTCTTGGGACTTGATCAAGAACCGATACCGCATTGTGACGTCACAAACAGGTAGGTTGCAGTAGTGTTCTCTGAAACCTGGAGGCCTCCAGTAAAGCACATTGAAATAAAAATTACTCTTAATTAAAAACACTGATCATTTAATAAACAGTTTGTAAACAGTTTGTAATAATTTCTTACTTAAAGTACTTTCAGAAGTTTGAATTTAAAGTGATTATTCATTTGGCCTCTCGGCTAAGTGAATACGATCCCACGAGGCAACAGCCCATTATCAAAGCTCCAATGTTTTACACTGGAGCAGTCCGTCCACGTTGCGCCACTGTGAGCAACACTGGAGCTGCCATCAGATCAACCAGGAAGAGGTTGCTCCGGTAATGCTTGTCAACCATCTAGTCTAGTAGACAAGAAAGATTTCTCTTTTTCGATACCAATGTCCAAGTCTGCCATGAACCGCTGCTTCTGAAGTCTCTGAACAACCAGTATTAGTGTCTGGACCACCAGTTACCATACTGGGTTGTGAACAGTCTGAGCCAGAATGATCAAAAGTGAATGTAGATGTGGGTAAGACTGTGAATCCCAGGAGACCTTTGAGAGTGGAGTAAAATTAATACCACATGCACCCTCTTTAGGGAGTGTGAACAAAGTGTGAGATCTCTTGCAGCTCCAAAACACATTTTTGTGTCCTTAACATTAGCCAAAACAGTTGTTGTCACTGTGCAGATTACAGGCAAAAATAAAACACCTACTTCTCAACTTTGAAAGAAAATAAATAATTAATCAGACATGAATAGAGAGAAATACCACTTTAGACATGAGTTTGATAAAGAGCCAGTGTTAGAACGCAGCTAAAAGCTAAAAAAATCAGATTTTGAATAATACTTTTACCAACCCCTCTGAAGATTGAAAGCGCTGCAACCTCATCAGCTTTTCTGGGTTTCTTGTTTGTTCAGCAATGTTCTGACCGATCCAGTCTGGTTGAAGAGTTTGTTTACAGAACTGAGCTCCGGTCCGGTCCTCAGTGAGGCCTTGAAGCTGAGCTCTCGGGGATGTTTGAAGGGTGGCGTCTGCTGTTGCGAGCAGAGGAGGAAATTAGTTAACTGGATTCAATTACACGCTGCAGCCGATCCAATTATGTTGTTAGCTGCAACTCAGGTACAGAACTGAGAGGAAAAGTATGAAGTATGGACGGGACCACAGAGCGACCCTGACCCGACTCTGTTTCTCTCCTACATTCACTGAAGAAAACATACAGAAACAAGCAAGGCTGCTTCATTTCTCTGAACAAGAAAAAAAAAAAGAAAATCTGCAGGTTTATATAAAAACTAAGAAACTTTAGTCATCAAGTCCAGATAAAGACAATTTTTTGAAGTTCTAACATCAGAATCAAGTAGAACATTTAAAAGTTAAGGTCAGCATCTGGTGTAAATATGAAATCATGGAGCGATGCTTCAGGCAGGGGGTGGTTTTGATGTCATAGGGGGATATTTTCCTGACTGGTAATGGACCATTTCTAAAGGTTTGAATCATCTCAAATTGGTTTAATTTAAGAACCTATTAACTAATAGGTTTTATAACACTCTGCGTAGATCTCTTTCAGAACAGCTTTGGGACAAGGTGGACCAGTATGTTCTCATAAATGTCTCAGAGGAACATTTTTGTTTGATGTGAGCCTTTAAGATGGTTTCGTTCCGGAAAGGTGTACCTTATAAAGCAGCAGGTGAGCGATATTTTCTGGAGTACAGAGGGAATCTCAGTGCGTCAGATGTTTCCCTTGGTTTTGTTCAGTGTATTTAGTTATTACGTAACCGAACCATCTGCGGGTCAGCATTGGTATCGTCCTAATGTAACCTCAAACAGACCTGCTCTCTGTCTGATAAACGGGCTCCAGCCATCCCTCCTGGAAACATGATCTCCAAACATGCAGAGATAAAAATGGAAGGGTTTTTGTCTTGCTCTGTGACTCCTGACTGGAGTTGCTACAACCGCTAGAACCACCTGGTAAATCTTTACCCAGACCTCACAAAGGAAACACCAGTGTCATCATCCTGGCGGGAATCAGGCTAGAACGGTCCCTGACCCTTCAGAATCTGAGGAATTCCTACTGGGTTCCATTGGAAACGGCAGGTCTGACTAAAACTCCCATGATTGCTTTGGATAAAGTCAGCATGGAACAGATTTGTATGGACTGACTCGGTGTCTCCTTCACTAGAAATGTTCCCAACCTAAATTAGCCCAAAGAGGTACAGACAAAAAAAAAAGTCTTACATATTTGACAACCACAAAGGGACAGAAATGATCCAACAATAGTAAACTGTCCTCCTGCATCTTCATTCTCTTCTTTTATTTCTGATTGTCTCTAGCAATGTTAAGTCAGAGCAAACCTTGGATAGTTCACCAGTCCAACACAGGACCATACCAAGTCACTGACCTGGTGACAATCACACGGCAGTAGTGTGCTGAATTACCAATTGGGCATTTGAACTCAAAACCTGATTACTGCAAGGCAACAGTTCAACCCAAGAGTTATAGTAGATTCATCATCTGCACTCTCAGTGGATCCAAACGGACCAGAACCAGTGAAGCAGCAGTGTGGTGAAGAAGAAGGAGGTGCAGCAGCTTCCTGGACTCAAACCAGCAGAAACTTCAGCCTGACGGAGCACTGAAAGCAGGAAAAGCTGCGGTTTGTGGCTCTCCTTTAAAGATAAGTCATTTAAACATTAGACAGCGTGTCTGCAGCCAGTCTTCGCCTCGTCTGCAGGAATGCGAGAGCTGAGAGCTGCCAGCAGCTTTGCAAAGCGGCGGCCTGCAGACGCTCTCACCGCTCTGGAAGGCATTATTGTTTCGAGCAGATGAAAGCGCTTTTAATCCGATTCGACATCCAAGTGCATTGTTCGTTAAGAGAAGAAGAAATGGCTCAGAACAACAGCTTGTTGTGATCCTGAGAGAACGTCTCTGCTCTTTACCTCATCAGGAGGAGACGATCACAGCAGAGTTTGCATCTCCTCAGTGTGCGGGGTTGTGTTTCTGCTTCATCACAAAACATTTACAGGCCAAATGGTTCCCATTACACTAGAGCTGTTCATTAAAAACACAACCTTAAACCAGTTGGAAGCAGTGTGTCTCCCAGTTTGCTGCTGGTTAGTCCTCTTACAAGCAGTAACCTTAAACTCATCATGGCGGGATTATTCAGCTGGAATATTAATCACTGGTCTCGTGTGAAACACCAGTACCACTCAGGAGGGTTTTAGTGGGAGCTCTCTGTCTAAATGAATCTGGTGAACTGGGAGTCGTGTGAGACGTTTCTGAGTAGTAAAAGTGATTTTTCACTTCCTGAAGCTGCAGCTCCAAATAAATCCTGGATGTTTGTCAGACAGTTGGGAGCGATTTAGGTTCATGTCCCTTAACACTTCAGAAAACTAAAACCTGCAAACAATCTTTCTAAATGTCAGTGTTTCCCCAAAGACCTTTGAATTTTCCATCCTTTCCCTTCTCCCTTGATGTTCTCCTGGAATACACGAACACCTTTAAGAGAAATAAAGATGTCTCGGTGTTTTAGATGTCCTGGCTTATGTAGGAAAGATGTTATGGCGTCTTAAATATTGAACTCTTACTTGTGTGAACAGAACAGACTAAATATGAACTTTTATGAAGAAGACGATCCAACAAACTTTTACATAAGTAAACAGGTCACCCTTTAGGTGGTTTGGTTTGAACTGAGGGGGTTGGACGTTTTTAGGGTTTGTAGAGATTTATGTAGGGTTTTAGAAGAGAGAGATCTATGGGGGGTCCTTGTGAACATAGTTTGGTGATTTAGTTTGGTGATTAAAGTGGTTTCTTACATGTTCAGGCTGACCTGGGTCAGATTTCTATGTAAATAAGGAGACCTGTGGGAAATCCTTATGATCCTTTTTAAAACTCCAGAAGGCCATACATTTTAGAGGTAGATCTACCAGCCCGGGTGAAGTTCTGGTTGTATATTAAAGATTTTATAGAGATTTTGCTGGATCCAGTAGTAATTGAAGATGCCTGTTGCAGACTCTGGGATTTGTTTAAATATGAAAATATCTTAAGGAGGTTCTGGTTGTTTTAGCCCTCCATGAATGAAGTGACCTCCGCCTCTGACTTGTGCCCAATTTACTTTGCACCATTCCCTCGCGGTTCCCCACTGTGAGCCTACAGATGGAGCGCCTTGTGTCACTGCTTTGGGCTTGAAGTGACGTGGTCCTGCGAGGAGAACCCAGCTCCACAGTACCGGGCGATGTCATGAGCATGAGTCTTGTGGCTTCAGGAGGAGCAGTATGGTATTTATCCCAGCCATAGCTCTACACCTTATGCATTGTATTCAAGGGTTCATGGGAATTTTCCCTAATGGTCCAGATATTCCTTTTGACCTGAAGAAGGCATTCAACCTTGCCCTTCACAGTGTCCTGTGGAAGGCGCTCCACAAGTACGGAAACAGGGGCCCCTTATTAGGGACCATAACTGTACATGATGAACTGTGGCAGAGCTGCTCTCTGTCAATGGTACTGTTTATAAACTTTATGAACAAGCTTTCCTGGCTCAGCACAGGGCAGGAGGATGCCTGGCTTGTGGACTAGCTGATATTGCAGCCGAGTGCAAAGTGGCTAGGATGACAGAGGCCATCTTTCTTGACTGGAAAACAGTGGCTTGTCCCTTCGGGTCGAGGAAGAGTTCCTGCCTCAAGTGGGGGATTTTAAGTATTTTGGGATTCTGTTCACAAATCTCCCACTTAAATATAGGATGAGCTTGGTCATCTTGAAGAGGCTTGAAGTGGAGCTGCTGCTCATGGGAGCAGAAGTGGAAGATGATAAGTCCAAAGGGTTGTAGATGGAGACAGTGGAGTGGTACATTAGACAAACCATAAATTTCGAGGTTGGAGGTCAAAGTCTGGTACCTGGCTTGATAAAGTATCCTGAACTGCCTCTGATTGTAGGTAATGGTAAATTGTTTAGTGGTTAACAATAAAGTTTGTTGAAGTGCCTTGGTCCCGAGAATTTAAAGTGACGCCAAGTTTTAAAAATTCGCCACCACCAGGAAATGAGAACACAACAACAGAGGCAGACACAGAGTGGGGGCTGAAATTGGAGAAACCCACTGGTTACTAGGGTGGGGGAGCATGTCGTTAGACCTATTTAAGGGTGGCTTCAGTCAAATCTTTCTTTGGCATTAGCCACCCTATAATTATGTTAAGCGATTTTAAAAAAATATTTTTTCTGTATTTATTTTTCCTCATATTTTCCCAAAACAAATGCAGTAAAGCACACACGTAAAAGCCATAAAGAAGACAAGTTAATCTGAACAATCATATGCACTTCCAGAGGACTGGTGTGGACATGTCCCCACCAATCTTGGACCGGTAGGGGACAGTCCCCACCAATATTTTGTACACATATTTTGCTTTCGGTGCTGTGTATATCTGATTAAAACCCCATTCATGCCGCCCTCAGGAAAGAAAAATAAAGTTCTCCCTGCTGCTCACCGTCCACAAACCCCGACAAAAAACTCGTGAAAAAGAATCTTGTTGCCTCGCTTCCCTCATCACCCCTCCCGCCTCTCCCCATAACACCCGTCGCTCTCCAAAAAATGCTAACCCATTCAGGGGACAGAAGTGGACTCAGACTTGCAGGTCAGAGGACTTGGACATCAGAAATATTATATTAATCAGGCACTGGGTGCAGCGCAGCGCATAACAGCCTATGACGTGTTAACGGGTCGGAAGGCGGGTTAAATATCAACGGGTCGTGGTTCGGATTTGAATTGAAGATATCCGCTGGTGACGGGTCGGGTTCGTAGTCATCCTAACGGGTTGGGCGGTGCGGGTTGGTAAAACTCTCGACCCATGCAGGTCTCTAAGCTACACTACATTCAGTAATGTTGCCATAGAAACAGACAACAGCGCCAATATTTCAGAATTATACTAAAAACACGCCAAATAATTTCCCACATAAAAACAGGACTTTCAGTCCATTACAGTTCCGTTTTTAGAGGGTTGTTTATTTTATGCTTTTAAGTGATGGCTGTAGTTTATAGGCTTTCACTGCTATAAGCTTTTGCAGCAGTGATTGATTAATTTAAACACCTGCTCTACTGATGGTCTATCGGAGTTGGTGCTTTTGGGTTGGCGAACTATAAAGAACACCTTTTATTTTTGAAGCTTCTTTTGTAGCTACTGTTTTTAATCCCGGCTTTACTTAAAAACTTTTTCCTGACTTTTGATAGTTGCTATTCAGTAGCAAGCACTGCCCCCCTTTTTTCTTTTATATGTACACGTACATTTAAGATTTAGAAAAGCGTGTTAAGTTGACAACTCATGAGCAAGCTGCTTTTTGCAATCTAGCAGGAAGGTAAGGATAGGATCTTGCAGGTGACGCCACTTTTCAGGGGGTCCAAAGATAAAAGATTTAAAAATTTTGGCATTGGAATTTCAGATTTAAGGGAGTTAGAAAGTTCACTTAGTAAAAGTGCAAATAATAAATCTGATTACCGATTACTTTTAAGCTGGTTGAACATACTGCGACAGACTGGTGACCTGTCCAGGGTGATCCCACCTCTCACCCAGAACGTGGCTAGAGATATGCACCAAAGCACCTCCTGATGATCCCACTGAGGGGGATAAGGTTAAAGAAAATGGATGGTTGGTGCATAGTCCCGGCTCTCTCTCCCAGATTCTATCACCCAAATCTAAATTATTGATACCACTCAGGGGCGGATTTAGGAAATTTGGGGCCCTAGGCAAAGACAGGCAGGGGGCCCCCTGAGAAGAAAACCCATAAAACAGACCCATTCTACAGATAGAGAGAGAGAGAAATGTTAATAGAATAGACATCCATTATTTGTTCTAGGTTTGTGTCCCTCTCTTCTTGTCCTTTTTTCTCTCTATTTATCAGTTCCACTCTGTGTGGCATTTTAGCCAAAGGATTTTTATCAAAAACATAATTAATGTGCACAAATAAGGATTAGCTGTATTAACCATACATGGAAACAGAGTTTTATGGGGCCCCCAGGAACATGGGGCCCTAGGCAACTGCCTAGTATTGCCTAATGGTAAATCCCCCCCTGGATACCCTGCTAGTGGATGTTCTTGACAGAAAGACGGAGTTGCTTAATCATATTCTGCTTAAGGCCCCATAAGATCTTGTCCGAGTCCTGGTTTAAAAGTAAATTAATTTTAAAAAGTGACCTAAAATTGACTGTCAATAAATGTTCTACAAAATTGATATATTTATTTGATTTCTTTGATTTGTACTGTCTGTTTAGATTTATGTGATATTTTTTGCACAAAATATATAAGTGAATATTGTAACAGTTATGTTTTCAACTGTAAGCATTAAATTGATAAATGTTATTCACATTTTTTTGGCTTTATCCTTTCCAACAAAAAAAAAAGGCGTCGCGCAGGTAGCTCCCTTTCCTTATGAGCCGTCCCCACCAACTTTCAACACAAAGTTACACCCTTGTCTTAGACAACGCCTTAGCAGGTGCACTGAAAAAATTTAAATTTGGCCTTTATCTTATCTTTAATATCAGGGAGCTGAGCCACCCTTGTCTCTTAAACCTAGAGAGGCAGCCCTGGTGGTATTGGCGTGGGGGTGTTGTGAGGAGTGATGGGATTAACAGCGTTGAAATGCGGCGTTACTAACGCCGTTACCTTTTTTAGTAACGAGTAATCTAACTAATTACTTTGACTGTAACTATAACGCAGTTACCATTGCCGACACCCGTTACTGCACGCGTTACTCAGGTCGCACAATTAACCTTTTTCATGAAAGGACTGCGTGTGCAAAGCTTGTCATGAGACAGGGGAGGATGAGATTGGCTGATGTATAGTGAGATTATGTCTGTCAGTTGGGTAGGTGGGTGTTTCCGCTGGCGGGTGTTAACGTACAGCACACACAGAGAGATGGAGAGTGAGGAGGACTCCAGCAGCAAAACAGCATTTTCCACATGGAAATACCAGTGTTACGTCGAGCTGTGTTTCCCCAGCGAGATATCAGTTTCCCCTGCATCTCTGCACGGCGCGGGCACAGGGAATCTAGCCTGCGCGGTTTAGCACCCATCGAATACCCCGTTCTCCCATGATAGACAAGGGGGCGCTGCTCTGTCGGGTCTATAAACCCCATCAGATATCCCCCATCAGATAGCATCGGTTTCCCTGCATCTCCGCTTTTAGCACAGGTGGCACAATTCACCGTGCAAAGCGACAGAAAGAAAAGACATGCATGCTAAAGGGTGCATAACAAGAAGGGAACGCTATCTGGCGGGGTTTATAGACCCGTCAGATCGAATGGCACGTTCCCACAATCCGAAATCCCACAGGCCAAGAGGCCCGATAGGACTGCACGCTTCTTCCAGCCTGACATCATCCCTCACACGCGGGTGTCCACCAACGGGTTTGAGGGGCTGTGTCACACACCACCCAGGATGTTTTCAGGAGTTCTGCGAGGAATAGGTTAAGCTGCCTAACAGGGGACTCATAAGACATTCTCAGACCGCTACAACAGCGTTTTGGCCTGCGGAGTCACGGCCGACATCCTCCCACACCACCGGAGCCAACTCACTGGTCAGGTGGTCGTGAAGAGCTCCGCCCCTTTCTTCACCGAGTGTCCAAGACATGCGGCCAGCTGAAACATAAGAGATCACTGAAGCGATGAGAGCGAAGTCGTCCATGTCGAACTGCGACCCTGGGTGTCACCTGGTGCTTAAGTGCAAAGTATGGACACGCAATGGCGAACATTGTGTGGATTATGGACAATCCGTAGAGCACAGAAGTCAACAACAGAACACCTCGAGGTTCAGATGGGGCCACTCCTCCCCAACCAGCCCCTCCCACCCACGGGAGGTGCCACTGCATTGCGTGGGGCGTTGAGTACTCCCAGCAGAACAAGGGGAGTCACGGGAGGGCACCTCCCGGCTCAGCTTAAAAAGGACTCAGGAAGGTGGGTATCTGAACTGTTGTTCGGCCGTAAGCACAGACAAAAGTCAGAACCCGCCCCCCCCA
>JAGKQL010002574.1:20809-32816 GCA_018398635.1 Cyprinodon brontotheroides | reverse complement strand
GAAGGAAGGAAGGAAGGAAGGAAGGAAGGAAGGAAGGAAGGAAGGAATAAATGGATGAATGAATGGAGGAGTGAATGAATGACTAAAGGAGTAATGAATGAATAATTGAAGAAAGGAAGGAATGACTGAAAGAGTGAATGAATGAATAGTGAATGAATAAGGGAGGAGTGAATGACTGAAAGAGTGACTGAATGACTGAAGGAAGGAAGGAATGAATGACTAAAGGAGTAAATGAATGAATGAATGAAGATGTGAATGAATAAAGGAATGCAGGAGTGAATGAATGACTGAAAGAAGGAAGGGAGGAGTGCATGAATGAAGGAGTGAATGAATTAATGAACAATTGAATGAATGAATGATCACCTCATGGCTCCCAGGGACCTGTACTCCTCCTCTATAACCCTTTGTGCTGCCTCCTCCTTCTGGGAGCGCTCTCCTTTGCAGCGCCACAGGAAGCTGAAGCTGTCCAGATGATGGGCAGATGTTTACTGGGAGAGAAGCAGAAAGGCGCCTCTCTGTCTCTAAAGTCTATCCTCCATGCTAAGGTTCGATCTATCTGAGTTATCTACAGCCTAATGTGTAATGAGTTGGTAAAAGTAGAAGATTCAACAAAATAAATCATAAACATTGATGACTGATCATAATGAAATCTCTCTCTGTGGACAGATGCTCTCACTGATGTTCATTGATGCATCTAATTTAGATAGACTTCAGTTTAGCAGAGCCTCTGTGGTTGAGTAATTATTGCTTTTCCTAACAAGCCTCCTTCAGTTCTTCTCATTTAGAAGCTCTTCTGTGAAGCTGTGGCATCATTGAAAGAAAAATGGCTGATCAGTAACATGTTGACTCGTGTTGATGGCAGCGTCCTTTATTATCTGATGAACAGGGACCTCAGAAGCGCATTAGCTCTGCAGCCTGCCAGGTTCTCATGATGAACATACATGTAGAGTTTGTTAATGGCCTCCCGTCTCCATCTAGCACGAATCAGAAATCTCTAAGAATGATGTCATCAACAAGTGTTGAGTGGGACTGCAGGAAGACTGGTTCATCGTCTCCCCGCCCAGATTTCCTAAGGAATTCTCTGATAAACCCTGATTGGTGGGCTGAGAGCGGCGGTTGGTCCCCAGTGGTTGAACCAGGAACTGTTGGGTGTGGATTTAAAAGCTTCTCCACCTTCACAGCCAACAAGCTTAATTTCCCTCAGAAATGTTGCATCATTTAAAGAATATAAACAAGCTTTTTAGACCTGTGTCAAGTGGAAACCCGCTGCAGATACATAATAGAAAAAGTTATGCAAACAAAACCATTGAATAACTCAAAAACACACAAGCCTCAAATCACAAACACAGCAGCATTTAACTGCTGCAGTCAGAAGATGGAGAAGGGCAAAGTGAAAATGATTCTGCAGACGCAGGAATGATGCTGCAACTCATCCAATCTTTGTACTTATAGCACGTTTGCCCCCCTCAGCCACTATATACAGACGTGTTGCATTATACAAGCAAAACATGACTCTTAGTTTCCCCTTTAATTTTTTAGTCATCCAGACTCTTTTTTTCCTGTTTGAAATGTTTCAGATGTCAGGTTTAGGTTGACCACAACAATCCAGGGACACCAGATATCCAGAAATGATTAAACATAGAAAATCAACCTACTATTTAATTTATTTTTTTATTTTTTAGGTGAAATAAATTCACCTTAAATGTTTAAATCATTGAGAATGAAAGTTGTTGTGATTCACAGGACAGAGCAGATAAACATGCATGGAATGGCTGACTCACTCTGAGCCCAGGAACAGCCAGTACAGCCACACCCATGTGAGCAGGAGCATGATGAGACTGATGGGAAGGCACATCAGCAGCCAGTTCCCAAAGTTGATGGCATTGCATTCTGGGTAAATCCTTAGAGTGAAGACAGGTGGACGGTTTGAATGCAAACAAAGATCAGAGTGATGGTGATTGCTGTCCAAACACTGATTCATATCCACAGACTATCAGTCTGTTTTTGTGTCTCATTTCCAAAGCATGAATGATGTAGATAGAAAGTTAGCCACCCACTGATTGAGATACTCAGAGAAGATGAGGTTGGGAGAGGTTCCTGGCAGCGTGCTGATGCCACCGATGTTGGAGGAGTAGGTGATGCCGAGGCACATGGCTTTGCACAACATTAGGTCCTGTTTATTCCCGCTGACGGCGGCTGGAACGCACGCTGTAGCCTGCAGGATGACAAAGCAGAGAAATGAACCCTGGGAGGGAGCCATCTGCAGCACAATCACAAACATTTCACCCCCTACAGCTTTTTTCATCTTTTACCTTCTGGTCTTCCTAAAATATTTCAGATCAAACCAGTTTTGATACAGAAGAAGAGGATTTTCAGAGCAGACTGTGTAAAAGTAATCGCACCCCTACCCACTTTGCTCTAAAGACCCGTTGAATTTCAGCCAATGGGAGGCTTTTAAGAACGAAACAACACATTCAATCAGAGGCAGACTCGCTGCTGCAGGACCCTATGATGACTTCTCCTGACCATAATGCCACCACCACCATGGAAAGAAGCTATGACAGGTCATTGTGGTTCTTATACCACTGGAGTACAAACTAATTTATTTCCCATTTGCTCTGTCTTGAAGTGTTGCTGCTTCTGCTTCCTGTTGTCAGCCAGATTCTGTTGCAGTGATTTAATGTTTCAACACATCGGACATTAATGTGTCCAGTGGCAGCTGGCTAATAGATGGCGCTAGGGTGCCGCTCCACCAGCACAATGACCTTGATTAAGAAAAAAACAAAAAAAAAGCAAGGAAGGAAGGAATGACTGAAAGAGTGACTGAATGACTGAAGGAACGAAGGAATGAATGACTAAAGGAGTAAATGAAAAAATGAAAGTTAAATAATAACATTTATATTTTATAATTTATACTTATAAAAAATATTTCAAACTATATTGATATATATTTTTTAGATTTGCAATATAAATATTTAACCTTTAAATCCTAAAACGCTTCCTTTCATTTTTGGCCAGATTGGTGACGTATTTCTGCTCTGAGGCGGGTAAAGAAGAGCTCAGCGCGTATGAAGCCATATTTATGGAGCGATATTTGTGCCTTTGGGGCGACAGTGGCGTTGGATGTAGGAGTTTGCCCTGAAATCGAAGGGTTGACGGTTCAAACCCCGGCTCCGGCTTTCAGTGTCGTTGTGTCCTTGGGCAAGACACTTCACCTGCATTGTCTACTGATGGTGGTCAGAGGGCCTGGTGGCGCCAGTGTACGGCAGCCCTACTTCTGTCAGTGAGCCCCAGGGCAGCTGTGGCTACAATGTAGCTTTCCACCATCAGTGTGTGGGTGAATGAATGTAGTGTAAAGTCTCCTGACTTGAATAAAGGCATTATATAAGTACATGCCATTTACCATTTACCTTCTGTGTGAGCACGCAGTGAGACAACACGCACCCGCTCAAAAACGGTCTGGCAAGCGCTCAACTCTTCTTAGCCCACTGTCCTTGACCTCAGTTCCATCTCTGCACGCGCTCCACATGCTCTTTCCACTCTCAAAACCCGCTGTGCGCTTGGCTCTGTCTCTACGCTTGTGACTTCATAAATGTATGTAAATGAACCACACCGTCAGCCAGTCACACTCAGATTTTTTCATCCAATCAGCAGACCATAGACAGATGCAGACGGTTCACTCTGTGTTTTTCCAGGCCTGGTTTAGCTCCAAGGCTAGGCTAACTGCATGCAGCGAGGCTAAGGCTTTATCTGCCTCCCTGTCTCTTTTTTCAAACGTCAGGATCTGAGCCAGCATGGATAAGGAACAGCTAGGACTGATTAAAAGCACTTTTCCGAAAAAGGCAAAGAAAGAATGAACAATCTGAGATACACATGGAAAATAATAGAATATATTCTATTTTTCTACATGTTTGTTCATTTGCATAGTTGATCTTAAATAAAAAAAAAACACATTCACAGAAAATAGTTTTTTTTAGATTAAAAAATTCTAAAGCTGACTAATAGTTTCTCCATTATTAAACAGGTTAATAATTTTTTAGGTTTGTGACACAATATTGGACCATGGAAACACAGATTTACCTTCACAAAGCCTCAGAAGGGCAAGATTTATGTACAAAAAGTAAACCTGGACATGAAATTATGTTTTGTTTTTATAAGGTGTTTGTAAAATATTTTTTGTTGGCATTCCTATATACTGGTGTGATAACTTAGTATATGTTGGATTGGTTTTTGGTATATGTCTACTTTGATTTGATAGCCCCCTTTGAAGAAATCTCAACCCGCTGCGCCTTGTTTTGTCTGTATCCCTTTATATATATATATAATTTTTAAGTATTGTTGATAGAAGTCCAGAGCTGCATTACTTTGTTTCACACACTGAGGAAAAAAAAGTTGGAGGTAGGAGAATTTAAGGACTTATTATTTTCTTGTAGAATTCTGATTAAGCTGACAAAGGGAAGCTAGCAGCTCTAAACATTGTTGATGAAGCAGCTAAGGATAGGAGGTAGGAGGCAGGAGGCATTAACAGCATCTCAGAGCCCTGATTGAAATGAGCAGATGTGCCTGCAGGGGGCAGCAGTATCTGCTGTCAGCAGTAAACCAGAACGCTCCCAATTTGCTGCACTGATTATTGCTTTAAAACTTCAGGGATAAAATGAGTTTGTTCTGCAAAAAGCACAGAGAGGAGATGCTGCTGAAACTATGGAAACAGCTGCAGGACTAAAAACGGCAGAAAGACACTTGGCTTGTTGATCCCATCGTAATAAAAGCACAGATTATGACCATTCTGCTGTTAATCAGCATCTCCTGCCTCCTGTGAGGTGATTATCTGAACAAAGCAGAAATGATGAATAACACAGAATCATGATGAGAAGGAAGGAGGGGAAGGAGGAGGGAGGGAGGGAGGAGGAGGGCGGCATGGCATGACTGAGGATTCAGACCTGAGCTGGGTCAATCTGTGGTTGAATCTCAACGCCACTGAGAACTTCTGATGGAACATCTGGATTCTTGTCGTTGCTGTGGAGCAGAAAAGCTTCAGTCAGATCTGGAGGTGGAGGAACTGGACCTCCTGATGGTTCAGGAGAACAAAAGCTGCACACCTTACAGTCTCCTTCACTGTGTGGGAGCTGATGCTGGTTTCTGCAAAAAGAGAAGATGATGTTGATGATGAAGATTGGTGCCGTCATGTTCCCGTCCCAGGAGGTGGAGAGGAGATCACTCTGACAGGAAGCAGGAGCTGCTTAGGCTCCCAGACCAGAACACAGCCTCCTCCTGAGGTCATTTTCTCAGCGTTTTTACAGGTGGTTGAAAGATTCAGTTTATAATTTCTAATAGTTTCCTGATGGAGGTTCAGGTTTCATCCTGACAGCATCACTCAGGTTAGAAGTCACTGATGGTGAGCTCCTGTTAGACGGATCATTTGGTTTGAAACAATCATCTCAAATGTTCTTGTTATTTAGGGAAATTAAAACAAAGTGCAGACGTTCTACAGTAACGACTCCAGAAAGTAACAGACCCTGACCTGAAATGCTGATTATTTGGGATTCAGATTGACTGGAAAGGATCACATGAAGCACAAAGCATTTCAGCATTGAGAACATCAGCCATGAGGGCAGAGATGCTGGGACCATCCCATAAAGTAAAAGACTCCAGCAACCTTTACTTCTAGAACCAAGACTAATGTTGAAAACTCGTTTGGCTTTAAAGGAAAAGCCAAAATGGAAAATATTCAGAACAACTGAAAAAAAAGGGTGAGCTTTTGTTGTAAATTCCTACATCATGTTAAGCTGAGCAAACAGTTATGGACGCGCCCAAACATGGAGGCTGAGAGCTTCAGATCACCATGGAGACATTGTCTCTGGTTATTGCACATAAACGCTTGGCACTCCTGTAAAGCAGTAAATCTGAATGATGGATTTTCCTCCACAGACTGAAGACACCAAGAGTCTGTGTCTCTCTGAAGGACATCAGTTACCATCCAGCTGCAGGTTCGGGTTCACATTGCCGCCACATCCCAACTCCTTGGCCTTTAGGATCTGCTGGAGGACAGCTTCTACAATGGGCATCACCATGGCAACCGCTGAAGTGTTTTGAACCCACATCGACAGGAGGGCACAGCCAGACATGAAGCCCAGCATCAGCCTGGAGGAGACAGCACGAGAACAGTCAGCTGCATGGAGACACTTTGATTTGCTCCAATACAGCAGGCATCCCCAAAGTCGGCCCTCAGGGGCCGCCGTCCTGCAGCTTTTAGAGGTTTTACTGCTCCAGCAGAGCTGATTTCCACTGATATTTCATTAGCAGCCCTTAGCTAAACTCCAATCATCAGAATCAGCCGTGCTAAAGCAGAGAAACCTCTCTCATCATCACAGCACAGGATCAGATCCGCTAACCTGTTTGGTTAAACTAATAACCTGCCTGCCGTCTGATAAATGGCCGTAAACTGAAAAGGATGTTCTAATCCAGGAAGATGATGATAAATATTATGTATATGATGAACTCCAAAGTTTCCGCATAGTGAAACAAAAAAAATTCAATAAGAGTCCAAAAACAATAATAAAACCCATAAAAAATCAGCTCCTCATGGGCAGAAATGGAGCCTCTCAGATTATCAGCAGATTCACCTGAACCAGCTCTAAAACATTAAGCCCCAACAGCAGAGGCAGCTAATCCGGGTCCAGTAGGTAAAATTCCTGTACAGGGATCAGTTCTGACCGTCTGAACATCAGGCTCTACGGCTCAGACTGGGAGCCAATCAGCTGCGTATCTGAGCAGGATGAGGGAAACTATGCAGAGCTTTGCTTCCTAGACTGGGCTCAGCCCACTTTCAAGATGGAAAGATTTACGTTAAATATCCTCCGTGCCGTACTGAGAGCAGAACGTTTCCTGTTGGAAACACAGAGACCAAATGCAGGTAGTCTGATTATCGACTGCATCCTTTCATGCTGTTTTATTTAGTCTTTAACTGAACTTTGAATCATTTTTGATGCATTTTTATCAGTTTAAACTTTTGCAGTTTTCAATCTCTCTACTGCATTTTGTTGACTAAAAACTAAAAAGAGTTTATTCAGATCTGAAATATGTGACCACAGTAATGCTTCTGAAAGGATGACATCCTTCCTACTGAAATGCAGCAGCCATGCCAGCGGTGCTCACCATGCAGGGTTCACCCCCACCATGGAGACAAGCTTCAGCGCTATCCGGCGGTGAAGGCCCCACTTCTCAATGGACGTGGCGAGGCAGATGACCCCCACTAATAGGAAGTGAAAGTCTTTGAAGTACTCCTTCGCCACCTTAAAGCAACATGGGAGGTTTTATTCATAGAACTCGATCAACATATTAAGCATTGATGCATCGTATCACAATAAAACACCAAAGGAGTTCTTTATATTTATCTGGTTTGGTTTCCAAACTAAACAGACAATTCATCTCTGTCATTGTTTACTATAGAAAGTGGAGGCTACCTTCCTGAGAGCTAGAGGGCGCTAACCACTGACATTCAACACCTCTATAGAAGTCTGTTTGTTTCCACAGGGCTGGGATGGAAAGGCAGGAATCTGCTGTTGATCATGTGAAATGGAGATACTTTCTAAACATCTTTCCATAGAGGGAAAGATCCTCCACAGCTGGAAGATGTTCAGAGCAGCTACAGGTCTTCAGAATTGACATTCATCCAGGAACTCCACCTGTGGCTCTGCAGGCCCGTAATTGATGCTTTCAACTCCATAGCAACACAGAAAGACTATGTTTGATATTGGCTGGGTTGCTATGGGAAACCTTCCTCTTTAAAAACAATCATCCAGCATCTCTTTAGTGTGAAAAATTGCATAAAAATAAAACAAAGGACGTCTGGAACAACGTCTCTCCAATAGATGGGGAAAGGAAAGGTTACTAGGGAGCAGCAGAGAACAACCAGGGAGAAACAAAAGGATCTAATAACTGTAGTAAGGCTAAAGGGGAATACAACTAATGACTATAAAATAAGAAATGACCGAGGAGAAAACTAGACGATTAGAGGAGGGACTGGAGATAACTGAAGCCATGGAAAACCTGACCTAAAGATAAATAACTTAAACTAGACCAAGAAACAAATAATATAAAAAAAGGTTAAAGAAAAGAGATAAACAGGAACAGCAAAACAAAAATAAACTAAATCTAGAGAGCAACACAAAATAAAACAAAGCAAACTGGAGAACCAAAAAAATTAAAATTTCAACAGAAAAAAAAGGTCCAGAAAATTAGATCATAACAGTGATCTTCTGGCGCCACTTCAGCCACAAGGAGACGAAGGAGCAAACCGATGAGGTGAAAACTGAAATTACAGACCAAAGTTTGGGCTTCTGAACTACTCAGGGTCATTAAATGTGACATCCAGCAACTATTATAAGCATACAGCAGGGAATATTACTTCCTGACTGCCATGGCGCCTCAAGGCGACCTATGGAAAACATGCCTAGAGCTGATGGATGATTAAGGGGTGACTCTGTTCCAGTTCACTCCATCAGGACTAGAGAGCACAACCTTGTCAGTTTTCAGATTGACTCCACGTTGGATGACTTCATGATGCCGAGGAGGGGAAGAGGATGGCGGGAAGCATGGCGGTTAGTGGACAAAGGGATCACCTCTGTCACCCAGTACACGGCCACATGAGCAGCAGCACAAAGGCACATTGTGCTTCGCGGCAAAAACACACAATTACCCGCGCTCACCTTTTTAGGAAAAATAGAGGGATGCCTTTTCAAACATCCAGGGACTGTAGAGTTTCAGCTACGGTTGCTTGAAGGCCTGAGCCTTACTGGATTTTCATGTCGGGCGAGATCTAAATATTAATTAATATTTCTTTATTCTTACTCATTTGATGAGCGAATAGATTTTAAAGTAGGAAAAACTTTCAGTCCAGTAAGATGTTAAATATTCTATTCTAACTTTATTTTTGGTTTTATTTGTCACTCAATGAGACATCAGAGATTTACTTCTTTCTGATCTCTATGGATGGACCTGGCAGCTAGAAAGGAGGCTTGGAAGAGGAAGCAAGATGCATTCATAGGATGCTTCTTAGCACCTTCATTGCTGGGGAGCTGCTGATTTTCCTCACTGTCTGGGAGGCATATATGGCTACCCATAATCCTTTGCGCTGACAGGACATACTATGGGCACAGCTCCTTAAAGAGTTTAATAAAAACATTATTTCTTCATTGTTCTCTGTGTGCCACAGGCGGTGTTCACACCTTCAGCGTTCACGGCAGCTCTTTCTGTGTGTGGTTCTTTCCGTCACCTACAATTTATGGTTCTCCTCCCACAGCGGTGTGTCTCAGATATTTTTTGTATATGTCCAATATGAAGTGGTCTGCGTATGTTGTTGTTCCACAGGGCAATCAGGAACTAGCTGTGGGTCTAGATATGGCACCGAGGTGGTGTTAGAGGAAGTGGGGCAAGGTTGTGCGACAGCGAGAGGGACATGAGGGGAGCAAGAGCGGGGAACCAGGTGGAAAAATGGTCCCAGGGTTCTCTCGCACCTTCGGCGCTCTTCTAGCTGGTCCATCTTCACCAGTCATTTTTCCACAATGGCGGTCCTTCGCGTAAAACAGGCGTGGAGTACCGAACAGGAAATATGCATAGTGTGCCGTGGGGATGGAATCTGACCAATCAGATGCCTGCCTCTGTCTGCAAAGCCACCTACAGTTGGGAAAGAAGGGAGCAACTGGGAAAATGTCTGCATTAACTTTCGACAAGCACACCACCTGGTTTTCAGAGTATAAATGAGCCTGTTTGACTGTTTGATTATTATAAAAAGTTAATCAGAAAATACAGTAGTTTTCTCATTCTAAAATTAATAATGTGCTTTCAGAGTCCTATATTGTCTATTGAGTGTTCTAGGTTTCATTTTCTAGAAACAAACATATGAAATAAAAAAAAAAATCCCAGCAGCAGCATGAATCTTAAAAAAAAAAAAAAAAAGTTCACTTAGTTCTGCTGACCAGAGGGAGAGGAGGGAGCAGCAGCGGGTGTTGAGGACAATGAGGATGGTGCCGCGATAGGGTCCACAGCTGTGTGCTAACTCTCCTCAGCATTATCTCTCCTCATACGTGTCAGGTTCTTGTTTTACTCTGAAACAATAGAGGATGATGAAAGTCAGGTTGACCTGAAAAACGCTGCAGGGATCAGAGTCTGCAGCCATTTTGACTGTTTTTCTCAGCAATCCCTTTAAAGCTCAGGGTGCCTATCCTTACAGCAACATAAAGTAATCATCATTATGACAAAGCATTTCCTTTTTTATGGCACTCAAGAGTTTACATTTACTGCCTTTGGGGTAAAATAATCAAAACGAGTCACAAGATTAAGTTTAATCTTTTGATGAAAGGATGTTAAATTTTGTTTAGTTTCCTTTAACCTCTTAATATCCACCTCATTTTGTGGAAGCTCACCTATTTTGCATACCCAAATGGAAAAAGCAAATAACTGACGAACTGTAAGCCCAAATTACATGTGTGATCGTTATTTGAAAGCTAACACCTTCTAGTTTCTGAATATATACATGAAAAACTGGGTGAGTAAAAACACAGCCCGCTGCATCAGTTCAAACAAGACCAAAGTTGTTTTTATGAAAATAGTAAATCTTTTTGAACAGCAGTAATAAAGACATGTTTGTTATTGTGGCTGCTTTGTCATGCTACATTTTAACATGCTGCTATAATTGTAGCGCTGGTATCCGTTGTGTTCATAAAATGAACTTGGTGTTGTAATTGCGGAGAATCTAAGCTTTCCAACGATGTCTAACATATCTATATTGGTTAACATTTTACCAGTGTAATTTTCATGCAATCTGAGTAAACGCTCTAAAACGGTGGGTTTCTAGGGGTTAAAAGAAACAAACAGAAAATCAGTTTGTTAGGAACCAAGCTGGGAGTCTCTAACGGGTTTAACTCCCACTTAACCAGTCTGAAAACTGTTTGCTCATCTCATTCAATATTTAATACTTTCAATCATTTCACCTTTTGCTGCACAGTTTGATTCGTTTTATTTGCAGCCTGTTTGTATTTTTAAGGGTTTCCTCTAGGGAGCTTTACTTGTTGGTTTTTAATCTGTCTGAATATCATTTGTTACATTCTGAACCAAACTTACCTATGGTCTGTAATCCCATGCCTGCAAGTTACTAATAAATAATTCATTCAGTTTAGTTTCAGGTAAATAAAAAAACAATGAAAAATGCTTCCGCTAAATGCAGGTTTATATTTATTTTAAATCCATTTAAGTCTGGTTCAGGTTAGCCTGAAAAGGTTTTTAATAGGCAGAATAATAAATTGATAATCTGCAAACCCGTAGAAGTGAAGTCTGATAAATCAGATTCTAGATTCAGATCCTAATCCCCGCTGTCCTCACCTGGCTGTGGTCACACTTGGAGAAGCTCCTCTCCTCAGTGCATGGCAGAACCTGGTGTAAATGAACAGAAAGGAATCCCTCCATCCTACTAATTAATCTACGCCCATCTTCTTTCTGTGAAGTACATTTTTAAGGGCTACTCTCAGCTTGTCAGAGTAATCATTAACCTGTTGTTAAAGACAGGAGCCTTTGGCTCTGTGTTCAGAGGGGCCACCATAAAGAAAATATGTTACCAACGGACACGTATCTGATCTTCTCATCGGAAAACTACTGAAACTCTTTCATTTAAGTTTAAACTCAATCTCTAAAGTGACACTAGATTAATAATACTTAAAGGAAAAATATAATCTTCACCCGTTACAACTTTGCTTGTGTTAAAATGCTGGAATATCAGCTTTCCTCACTTCAGAGACTGATTTCAGTTCTTTCACTTTAATGATAAATGGGTGATGGCTAGATGGATGAAGCATGAATGGATGGGTGGTGGATGAATGGATTCAATTCAATTCAGTTTATTTCTATAGCGCAACATCATGTCATCTCAGGTCACTTTCCAGTTCACCAGATCATTCAGTCAGATCGATTCAAAGTTTTCTATCTAAGGAAAACCAGCTGATTGCATCGACTC
>JAGKQL010002574.1:0-10809 GCA_018398635.1 Cyprinodon brontotheroides | reverse complement strand
GCCTTGAAATTTGGATCAGGGAAATTAAGGGTTAAATGTTCAAGAGATGTAGGTATTAACTGATTTGGGAGTAATCAGTAAGTCAGACTGAAAGATTGTTGCTACTCCTCCTCCTCGCCCAGAACTTCTGGGTATGTGAAAATTTAAATGACTAGAAGGATTTTCCACATTTATGCTAACATAATCCTCTTGCTGCAGCCAAGTTTCTGTAAGGCAACATAAGTCAATGTGATTATCACAAATCAAGTCATTAACGAGCAGACTTTTAGAGGAAAGAGATCTTGTGTTGAATAAACCACATTTATCATTTTAACTTTTTGGATTATTTTAATTTTTGGTAATTGTATTTTAATTTTAATTATATTATCACGATTTACTCCTTTGGAAATCTATGCTAACTTATTAGATTTTGGTCGTGGGCAAGACACTGTCTGGATGGAGTAAAGAGTAGGAAACAGTAGAGAAGCTGCAGAGATGTGTGTTAAACTACAACTCTGCTTCCTGGTCTGCATTCTGGGTGGTCAGGGTTTTGGAGGACTAATAAATTCTAAAATCTTTCTAGATTCCTAGAAAGAGGAGCTGCAGCATCCAAAGTGGAATGGATGCCGTCTCTCCAAAAGTCCAAAAGGATTTCCAATTGTTTTCAGGACGCCACCTAGATAACCAGCAGTTGAAAGACAACATGTGGCAAAACATGTCATCACTGGTCAGATGGATGATGGATGGATCTATCCATCTATTTTGGATTGAACAGAATCCAGAATATAATTGGTTAGATAGATGGATGATGGAATATTGTATTTTTAATACCAGCATCCGGTAAATCAGTGGTTCTCAGTCCTCGTTCTAAAGCTCCACTCCTCTGGTTGCTTTAGGTTCTCCTCGCTGTATCACAGCTGACTTATATAAAAAAGTAATTGTGATTTCATGTTTTTGGTGTGCAGCAACAAAAAGACATTTTATATGTTTATATGTCTGTGCCTCTAATACATACAGGGTGGTGGTACATGAGGAGCAGGTTTGAAAATGACTGACTTAAAACTATTAAAGCTAACATAAGAGTACCGCTTCAAAATCAAAAGAATTATTTGATCTGGACCAAAATAAATAAACAGAGAGCTTGAAACTCATCTTTCTTACTTGACTGGTATAAATAGGTTTCAGCAGATTCATTTCATATCAAAAGAATTAAACAAGCTTTTATAGTCATTTTATGTAAAATGTCCCTGAAGGTCTAGAACAAAGAGCCAACGCTGGGAAAAAAACAACCTAGAAATAAGTAAAAAATTCTGAAATTAAGTGTATTTGACCTTAATTTGAGCAGGTTGATAAGATATTTTGCTGATGGAATTAGTATCTTACTCTTAAGATAAGATAATTAGATAATATGCCCCTAATAAGACATATGCAATTTTGTTTGCTTATTTTGAAGTGTAAATTGTCTTGTTCCATTGGTAAAATATTTATTTTACCTACTCAATCCAAGAACAAATTCACTTATTTTAAGAAAAAAATTACATATCTAGATTTTGATTTTTTTCCAGTGAAAATTATGGTAGGGAAGGCTGGAAGACATGTCCCAAGTCGTTCCAGTTATCCTGTGGTGGGAAACAAGATTGTAAGAAAGAGCTGATACTGTAGACCTGCAATCACAGAGCGCGGAGCAACAGAGAAACTATTTTCCTTCCTGCCCTTAACCACCTGAAAGGCAGGTAGGATGGCGGCGGCGGTTCCTTCTCTCAGATAAAACCCTTCAGACATGTTTTCTCTGGCTATTGAAGGTGGGCCATGCCTCACCTTTATTTAACTCTTTTAGGGGTTAAAACTCCACCAGCAGAAAAAGGAGACTCCATAATAGAAAAAAAAAGCAGAATAGAATAAAGAAGGAAACAGTTTTAGAAAATATGCTAAAATAAAAATCTGCTTAAAAAAAATGTAAACCATAAAATAATCAAGCATAGGAGGGTCTATATAATTAGATAAAAATGGGTCTAAGTTAAGCTATCTAATAGAGATTCCAGTCTGATCTAGTTTTTCTGTAGATACAGCCTTTTAATGCTTTATATTTTAATCTAAAGTTAACCATAACTTAAAAATGGGCGGATGTCTGTAAACTGGTTCCATTTTATTTTTCATTAAAACATTTAGCCAAGCCTCAGAATAATTAAAGCCGTATCTTTGCTGAATTTAAACTCCATGCAGTGAAAGACGCAGTGCAGGAGCGGGACGTCTGTCTGGATGAGTGTCTGCATATGGAAAAGGTCAGCCAGGTGGGAGAACAGAGAGCCTTACCTTCCCGCCTTGCTGACTCCAGAGGATCTGTGTGGTCCTGAAGGAGCCACTTTATATGTTTGGGTCCCTGCTCTAAATATGAATAAAAACACTGAGGGATTTTTATTCACAGAAAAGGGAACATTTTTATTCATTCTATGAGTTCTAGGACATCAGGATAATCTTTAACTTCTTATCTGGAAGTCGTGAAAAAGTGGTTAAACAGTTGCTAAATCTGATATGTGACCTTTGACTCATGGCTAATACCCCTGATCTCCACTAAGAGACTGGATGTGAAAAATGTTGGCCAAGAGTACAAGATGACGCAATGGAAGGAGCATCTATAATATCACCAGACGGTTATGGAAGAAGAGAATTATAGCTGGATAAAGGTCCGAATGTGGGAAGGAAACAAATAAAGCAAAAAATATGAGCAGGAATATCTGGTCCAGAAGAGCCTGATAAGGAGAGCAGATATGGACACCATGCAGGTTTGGTTCTTATTTCCTACTGATGAGTCTCCACACCATGTCCCACCAGAGCAATAAAATGAACAAAGACTGAAGCACAGTCTAGGGAGATCAGGGCTGTTTAACAGTAAACCAGGTTGACCCAACAGAAGCGACTCTGAACATTGAAACATGACCTTTGACCTCTGCTGAGCCACAGCTTTAGGTGTTGCTCAGGCTTCGTATATTTTATGAGTTGTTGTTTTTTTTCCATGTCTTTATTGTTCATTTATTGATTTTTTTTCATTGTTCTTCTTTATATCATTTTGGAACATATTAATGGGTCAGGGACATAACTGTATTTGTAAAATACACAAGTACAAAAGAGTTAGGAGGTGACTGCAGTGTAACTGCAAACCCTGACCTTTGGTACTCCAACTGTCCTACTTTGATCAAGTCCAGTTTTTTACCACTTGAGGTGCAGCAAAGTCAATGAGATCCTTAAATCCATTTGGAACAATCAAGTATGAGGTTACAAAATAAAAAAAATGCCAGGCCACTGCAAAAAGGAATTCAAGATTGAACCAAGGACCTTCAGATCTTCAGTCTGACACTCTCCCAACTGAGCTATTTCAACACGATGTGCTTTAATCTAAGGTATGCCAGCGCACTCCTCACATCAATATCATGTACGTCTAAATAATCTAAACTGCAGGCACCACGATAATAAAAGCGAATATATTCTGCCAGCAGATTTCTGCATTTTAGAAATTTTAATTTATTCGTCAATAAACTGTTTCAGAGAAGGAGTGATCACGGCGCTCTGTGTCATCAGCGATATGTCTCTCTCATGACCAGCTCCCAGGTTTGATTAATACTTTGTAATAAATACATGAATAAGCACAATCATACTCATTCATACTCAGTTTTGCTCCCTCTCTATTTTTTATAAATGCAGTGAGGGGTATTTAAAACATTAGTAGCAGAGGACATGTGTACTATAGCTTAGAGCTATCCGGTCGCCTTATGTGTGTGTGTTAAATACAGACGGAAATGGCACACATAACTGAGATAATAGCACAGTATTTGATTAAGCCTTATATGTGCGTGTGAAAATCACGGTAGTGCAAAGTTAGAGTTGACTGCAGTGTAAATTAAAACCTTGACCTTTGTGCTCAACGCTGTCCTATTGTGATCAAGGCCTGTTTTACCATTTGAGTTGCGAGTAAAAATGAGATACCCCAATCCATTTGGATCAATCCAGTAAGCCGCCAAATAAACAACATGCAGGCAGCCTCTGGACCAGAGGCCTTCAGATTCCTCGACGCGCTATCCTAACGCGAACACGGAATGACACGTATTAATGGATGAAAGACATAGCTGTATTTACAGCACAAGAAGTTGTTGACTGCAGTGTAAGTAGAAAACCTTGACCTTGGTGCTCAACTGTCCTATTGTGATCAAGCAATTACTCGGCTACATCACGAAGCGCAACATTGGCATTTGCCGAAACCCGGGATTGAACCAGGGACCTTCCGATCTTCAGTCTGACGCCTCCCAATTGAGCTTTTCCTCGCACATGTGCTTTGATGAAAGGACCGCCAGCGCCATTGTCACATCAATATCATGTACATATTGGATTTCTATATCCCACATTGTGCAGAATTCTTTTCATTGTATTTTGAATAGAAAGGTGATTATTGAAACCGGGTTTCTTTCCTTGTTTTGATGAAGTCTATTATGAATGATTTAAAAAGTGACAATTTCAAAGTGTATGCCATCACTGTGGGCCAATCATTATATACACTAAAAAGTGGCCTGTTTCCATATTAAAACACTGGTGCTGTCAGAAGGAGGCATATAGTCTGGAATATTAATGGGTCAGGGACATAACTGTATTTGTAAAATATAGTGCAAAGTTGAGTTGACTGCAGTGTAACTGCAAACCTTAACCTTGTATGTCAAAAGTTCTGGTTTTACCTTTTGAGGGGCAGCATAGCCCTTGAGATACTTAGACCCCTTTGGAATAGCAAGTACTTGGCCACTGAAGTGCACCATAGGCCTCTGCCGAAACCTGGGATTGAACAAGGGACCTTAGGTTCTTCAGTGTGACGCTCTCCCAATTGAGCTATTTCAGCAAATGTACTCTGATTCAAGGTCTACCCGCGACACTTTCGTCACAAATTAATTTTCATATCAGTTTTTGTATGTCCGGTTTCTCATATCCCCACATTGTGCAGAATCCTTTGTTATATTTTAGATAAGCTGGGTGATGACAGAAGCGGGGTTTCCTTTCCTTGTTTTGATGTGAGAGTCTGATATGAATGATGAAAGGACAATTTCAAAGTGTAGCGCTATCACTGTGTAGGGGCTTCATCATTATCAACCAAAAAGTGGGGATTTAATACCTGATCTGATTTAATACCTGTATATGACATCAAAGGTAGTTAGCACTATATAAATAAAAATAAACTTTTGTTAAAATCAATTGAATTAAAAGGGGTGCTAAATAGAAAATCAAAAATAAATAAACTTTTATTTGATGGCTCATAACATCCCTATAGGGGCTTATGGGAAATTACAATAAATCCAGGCTGAAAGATAGTAAAGCTAATTTGAACTGATTCATGACACAAAATGAGAATTTATAAAATGCAGAGTGAGTAGAGTAGTGAGTATTGATAATACTACATACGATAACGTATACGTGCCAAAACCCCAACCTCCCAATTTGCTGTAAAGCTTAAAAGAGCAGCAGGTGTGAATGAGGAGGAGGCAGATCTTCACACTCGGGGATGCAGAGGGTGAGAACTTAGACCAGTAAGCATCTGGAAGTACTGCAGGTCCGAGTAGATCTGATGGATCTCAAAAGGATTAACCGGGACCTCGATAAGAAAGGTTGGATCATCTTTTATTACTGTGGCGCTGTCCTCAGTAAATCTTGGACAACAATGGCCAGAGATGCCAAGAAAGAAATGACTAATGCAATATTTGGAGGGTCAGTAGGACCATAACCAAACCCCCACTGGCTTTTCTCATTGGCTGCGTCCTTGAGCAGGCATTTTCCTTTCTTAGCCTGCTGTTACACTCTCTCTACAGCCAGCCTGCTCACTCTATTGAGCTGCAGCTGTGGATGTAACATGGACAGTGCAGCATCATCGTGTGAATGGGTGAAAACCAGTGTGGTGGGAAAGCACTTTTGATCCAAAAAGGTTCTGCATAAGTACAGGTCAAGAACTAAATCCAAAACCAGAAGTAAACACTCTGATCCATGAATTGTGGAAATGGACCCCAGTAGAACAATGAGCTGCATCCAGCTGCTGCTGACATTTAGGATGAAGGTTTGTCTCCCATCATCGTCCATCCCTGAAAGGAGACCTGCTGGTGTTGCTCGGGCCTCTAAAAACCCAACGTCCTCCATGCAGCCATACTTCCTTCTCTGTCACATCGATCCTCCATCCAGTAGAACATGCTTTTTATTGCCCGACAAGCAATACATTAAATTAGGTAAAAGTCGGACCTACAGTTCTTCATGTCTATGGAGGAGAGATGGATCCCGCATAGTTTGAATGAATAGTGTATGAATTTCTGGGCTCTATTACTGTCAAGAATAGACAGCGGGAGCTTTGTTCATCAAACCTTTTTTGTTACAGTTTCTGATCAAGATGCCAAAGTTTTCTGTGACGAGAGAAGGGATCTGATTACAAAGTTAGCATTTATAAGTCTCCTAATTAGATGTTTAACTCAGAAAGTCTAAACTGGTCTAAATCTTTCCCTCAGCCGCTGATAACTGTGACATCAGCACACCAATCACAGTAATCCCACATTGATAATAAGCATTAATCACCTTTCAAAAAGGAATTCAAGAACAGCAGCTACACCTTAGTGATGGCATTGAATAAACTGCTCCAGCTTTACTTCTTGGAAACTTGGTGAGCAACTGTTAAAGTTTGATTTGAGGATGATTGACCTGATGTGGGGCTGTTCAGGGTTCCCATTGCTCAAGGGCATGTCAGCAGTCCAGCAGAAGAGCTAGCTTCCAGGGCAGCCGCTGGCTAGACGGCCAGGTATTTTGCCATAGCTGGGTTCTTGCTGAAGTGCAGCTTGGCCCACAGGTGTTTCTGTTCAATCTGCTGGATAAACGTAGTTTCATACACCTGGAAACAGATGAGAGTGACTCAGCTGGCACAGTCATAACGTGAAAGAACCTGTTCACCATCAGTGTCATGGACTGAACCTGGTGGATGTCTTCGATCTGCCAGTGAAGTGAGCTCTCGTCTTTGGACAACAGGATGCAGTTCCAGGGACTCCAGTCCTTCTGACGCTGCCAGCGAGCAAACACCAGGCTGAAGACGTCTTCACTGCCGCTAAGAGCTGAGCGGGAGCCCCAAACCTTTTCTGTCAGGTAGCGGATGTCTTCCACCTGGGCAGAGGGGTATAAACGTATCAGCAGCTGATGATAACTGCTCAAGTAAAGGCTGAAAAAGCACAGGGAATACATCACCCTGGCCTGGAGGTAGAACATGGAGCAAAATATCATGTCAGGCCTGCAAAGATCTGATGCAGAAATTAAAGCAGGTGCAGCTAAACCTTGGAGCAGATTTTCTCAGTGAAGACAAAATGTTTATATAATCTTTGTGTAATTACTGCTCTGATTGGTCTGTATGTTCAGCTAACGGCATGTTTTAGAGTCACTAATTAACAATTTATTGATTACCATATTAGCTGATAATTATTTCATTAATCTATCATTAACCATCAGTCCAGTTTATGCATAGAAAACATTGCTTGTGCAATCAATGGGCATGTTGCTGGTGATCTACAAAGATGGAGTAAATGATGAGACGCACAGACCAGCTTGATTACACCCAATCAGAATGAGCAGATGTTTATTTGACTCACAACCCCTGCTCTACGTACCTGGGTTGACCTGCTCAACCAGAACCAGCAGGATGTTCTCAGCAGAGTCCACCTGAGGAGAGTTAACCTGTGCAAAGTTCACCTGTTCAGAATTTACCTGTAGCAGGAAGGGGAGGCTGCCTTCTGCTTTCAGTCTGGCCTCGTCGGCTCTTAGCTTCCTCAGGATGTTTCTGTATGCAGAGTCTTCATGGCGGGATCCGGCAGCGTTCTGTAGACTAGTGCAGTTCTGGCAGCGGCCCGTCCGGCGGCCACCGCCACCTGACCCAAAGTCAGCAGAGCAAAGGTAGCGGCGACAGCCGAGGCAGAAGACCATGTCCTGCCGCAGCTCAGACGGCTTCTTGTGAACCTGCAACAGACTCCAGTTACTGGATCTCCAAGACCAACATGTCTGCTGACTGGATGTTCTTTCAGTTCCAGAGTTTAGAATAATTAGCATATCTCCACTTAATTCAGACTTTTTTCTTTACACTCATCTTTTTGCATACAGCGATTTTATTATTTAAGGTCAGAAAATATGATCTAAATCAGCCTGAGCTTCTGCAGAACCTCCTGAGGCCTGAAGATAATAATCTACAAGCAAACATGAAATAAGCAGGAAGTAACAGCAGACCTGCAGCCCACTCATGCCTACCTTCAGCAGTTTGGCCACTTTGGGGTTAAACGCCGGCGTTTTGATGTACTGCAGGAACAGAGTGCAGATCCTCTTCCTCAGTCCCTCCAGATTACGCTCCTTAACATTTCTCCTCATCAGGTCCATCTCCCTGTCGATCAGATCAATGATCTCCCGCACCAGCGGACACTTGTGCTCCTGTACAGCAAATAATAATCAGCAACCATCTCTGCAGAGGAGCATCTACCATCCTCTCAAGGTTTATTACCTCAGCAGTGTTTCTAATCTTCTGGAGGAGGTCTCGTCTGTGCTGCCTGTCTGCATTGAATAGACTGAGCTCCTGGTAGAGCTCACTCAGCTCCCTGGCTCTGATGTCTTGGGGTGTGTCCATCTGAAGCAGATGGCCGCCGGCTGATCGCCACTGATGAGGAGCGGAGCACTGGACCAGGAGCAACGGACAGTTTGTGCATCAGCTAACCACATTTTACCAAAAGGCGTAATTCTAGATTTTTATTTTCACTGAGCGCCAGCAGGTGAAGCCAGTTTGGTTGATCATTGCTACTCTGTGACGACGAAGGTATCCCTCTGCTAACCAGAAACATGTTGGGTGGGGGTGGTGGCAGCATGATGCTGTGGGAACATCTGTCTGCTAAAACAGGCGTCATCATCAAACAGAGACTAGATGAACCTGAATCCAGCCGCTCTACACGCCCCCACCCAGGAAGTATGGCTACACCCTGCTCATCAATAAACAGAACTGTTCCTGCATCAGAAGGCCCACATAGATATAGACTGTTCAGAATTGGGCTCTATGAGCAAGAGGTGATGTCTTACCTGACTCAAGAAGTCCTTAATCATCCTGTCATGGTTGCTAGCGGCGGTGCCGATGTGATGGCGGCCGATGGCGGCGATGAGTTGGGTCTCTGTCTCCAGCAACGAGCAGAGTGCGACCTTCCTCTCAGCTCCTCGCAGGGTGGACTTTATCTGCTGCTCCGCCTCTGCCCTCCACTCTTAAAATCAAAACCATGAAACAAATATTTAAGGATGCCTTACTGCTTCCACCCCGCCCCCACCTGTTGCTGCCAGGCATACTCTCCAGTGCGCTGTAGAGCAGATCATAGTCCTGCCGGCTCTGTGGGTTCAGCCTGCGCCTCAGCTGCTCCTCTTTATGGTTTTTCTCCTGCAGCTGGAACCAGGCCAGGCGGCGGAGCTGCTCCTTCCTCATCTGCTCCACCTTCTCCTGGGCCAGCCAGCGCCGAACATGTGACTGCAGGCAGATGACCTGGGGGATGGAGAAGATGGTCATCAACCAGGTTTTGAGGTGGAATTGGTTCTCTAAGTCTGCTCTAATCATCCCAGAAGTGGTCCACCTTGGCTCAGTGCAGACCAGCTCCTTCATGATGGACCTCACCCTCACCTTCCAGGTGTGTTCAGTAGAACCTGCCCCATCTTATGGATGAGAGCTGTTTCTGATAGTTCCACCTCAGTCAGAGTGGATGGAGAGCATCTGAACATCTGATTCAAGGTCTGGTCACAAATTCTCTGGACTTTGACTAGACCCCCTAATACATGAACCTGCTCTGATCCAAAGCGTCCATGCTGCCTCTTGCTGAAGGTTCCTGGTGGAATGTGAACCTCCACCTGATTCCCCAGCCTTCCTCTAGAATAGTCCTGAACTGAATGAATGAAGAATGAAGTGGTGTATGAAGACGAGCAGCCCCACACCATGATGCGGCCGCCACCATGTTTCTTGGTGGGATAAGGTCTCAGCATCTGTGCAGTTTCCAGCAGACAGATCAACAAGGACAACTCTTTTGTGCTTTTCAATCTCTTCCAGCCTGTCAGTCCAGGTCCGTTGGTCTCCTGGTCCTTAGAAACCTCCGACCTCCATGTTTCAGATGTTTCTGCATCAGCACACCTAATTCCAATGACTCCATGACCTCCTCAGCAGCCGGCAGAAACCTGCTGATAGTTCTTTAATATCAGTCTGATGTTAGGCAGCGAGAAAAAGACCAGGAATACAGTCTGATGGTCTGGGTGGACGTCTATGTCCTATAGGTCTACTAGTGGTCTTCCCTCCATGTTCAGATAGAAGATTGATCAGAACTCTGGGAGATGGTTTCCTAATCTATCCCGCTTTAAACAGAAGCTGCTGTCTGACCCATCTGCTAGATTCCTGGGTCTAACGTTCTCTGAGGCCCTCAGAGAAAATCTGCTCTCCTACTAGGACTGAACTACTCAGAGACTGGCCGTCCTTCATTATCAGGCTCCAGTTGGGTGGTTATGGTCTTTCAATGGATATGTGATGCTCAGAGATTGTGTTAGATGATCAAATGTAATTCATTTAATATAAACACTCTGTCCTTCCTGACTAACTGCACCTGCTGGAGATCTGTCACCTCAGCTACCATCAGTTATCTTGCTCTTTTTATTGGGTAGAAACAGGAAACCAGTTTCCACTCACAGCTTCCAGCCTCCGGCCATGATACTCGGCAGCAGTGGTGTATTTCCCAGGAATGATCAACTTGTCCCTCAGACAGGACACATAGCAGCCAATGC